>PVLC010050536.1:0-10057 GCA_004027655.1 Graphiurus murinus | reverse complement strand
GAGGACACTGCACAGACTGGGCACCGAAATGGCACCGTCACCCGTGACGGTCTACCCAGTTACCTGCCCTGACAGGTGACTCGTGGACCAGCAGGGCTCCAAGAGGCACCAGCGGCTTCAGTCAGGGCCAAGGCCAGATAGTGGGGCTGTGAGAGTGGACTTTATAGGAGAGCCAAGGTCATTGCTGCAGAGACACCAGTCCTAAGGCAAGAGCCGCCATCACTAGGAATCCTCATCCCTCCCCTCCCTCCCCCCCCCCACCCCGCAACTAAGCCATGGAAGTAACTGCTCCCTCTAGTGGTGACACAAATATTGCAAGGGAGTCTGTAAATCAAAATCCAGAAGCTATAAATAAAAAGACTGATAATTCCACTACATTAATAACAGCAACAAAGTTGGGCATGGTGGCGCATGCCTGTGATTCTAGTACTTGGGAGGCTAAGACAGGAGGATAGCAGGTTCGAGGACAGCCTCAGCAAGTAGTGAGACCTCATTAACCTAATAAGATCCTGTTTCCAAGTAACAAATAAAATTGGGCTGGGGTGTAGCTTGAAGATAGAATGCCTTGGGTTCAATCCCCAGTAACACACACACACACACACACACACACACACACACACACACACAACAAAACAAAAAACCCAGCAACAAACTTTTGTGTGACAAAAAAATCATAAGAATGTTGTATTATCATTTTTTAGGATGTTACCATTGGGGGCTGTGGATAAAGGGCACAGACAATGATGCCATATTTTTTAACCACTGTATGTGAATCTACACTTATCTAAAAATAAGAAGTTACATTAAAAATTATAAAGTCAAAAGAGATACAACAAACGGAGGTTAAACATTTTAAACTCATCTGAAAGACCAAGGGCTTTCTCTCTGAAATACAAAGAGCTTCTAAAATTTGAGAAGAAAAAGATTTCAATACAATAAAAAAGTGAACAAAGGACATGAAGACATAGTTTACACACAAAAAAAAAAGAAAGAAAGAAAGAAAAAGGAAAGAAAAAGAAATAGGAGCCAGCTGTGGTGGTGTGCACCTGTAATCCCAGTACTTGGGAGGCTGAGACAGGAGGATTACAGGTTCGAGGCCAGCTTCAGCAATTTAGCAAGGCCCTCCATGACTTAGCAAGAGCATGTTTCAAAATAAAAAATGAAACAGGGCTGGGGGTGTAGCTCAGAGGTTTTTTTTTTTTTTTTTCAGTACTAGGGATTGAACTCAGGGACATTCTACCTCCAAGCTATACCCCCCAGCCCCATTTGTTATTCTTTATTTACACACTAATTATACCCTAATCCCAGTACTTGGGAAGCTGAGACGGGAGGATTGCAGGTTCGAGGACAGCTTTAGCAACTTAGCGAGACCCTATTTCAAAATAAAAAGGGCTGAAGCTGGATGTGGTGGCGCACACTTGTAATGCCAGCATTTGGGAGGCTGAGACCGGAGGATCCAGGTTCTCTGCCAGCCTCAGCTACTTAGTGAGGCACTCCGAAACTTAGTAAGACCCTGTTTCAAAATAAAGAATAAAAAAATAGGGCTGGGGGTGTAGCTCAGAGGTAGAATGCCCCTGAGTTCAATCCCCAGTACCAAAAAAAAAAAAAAAAAAAACTAAAATTAAAAATAAAAAGGGCTGGATGTATGGCTCAGATGTAGAACACCCCTGGATTCAATCCCTAATACCACAAAACAAACAAACAAAAACCTGGTGGACAAAGAGATTACCAGTTTAATTACTACCCTGTTAAAAACTGCAATGCTGAGGACAATCCCCCATGTGGAGGGCCGACCTGGGCTATGGCAAAGTCACCAGCCAGCAGTGACTTCGGGATCCTGGACCGGAAACTTTCCACTTGATAGACAATGACTAGCTTGCCACTGGATGTTAACTGTAACCGCCACTATGACTAACAGACATAAAGTAATGTTGAAACTTGAAACACTCATACTGTCGTGGGTGCTGCTAGGGAAATGTCACAATTGGGAGGAAGTGCCCAAAATAGTTTTGTCACAAAATGGAAATGGTTTATATAAGGATATGACACCGGGGGAATAAAAGGAGTTATTCATGAGTAGTTATCCTCTGTCCCCCTAGGGCCAACTTTTTTGGTACTGGGAATTGAACCCAGGGCATTTTTGTACCCTCAGCACTATTTTTTATTCTTTATTTTTGAAACAGGGTCTCACTAGGTTGCTGAGGGCCTAAGTAGCTGAGACTGGCTGTGAACCTGTGCTCCTCCTGTCTCAGCCTCCCAAGTACTAAGATTACAGGCATGTGCCACTGTGCCCAGCTTCATGCCCACTCTTTTTTTTTTTTTTTGCGGTACTGGTAATTGAACCCAGGGCATTCTACCTCCAAGCTACACCCCCAGCCCTATTTTGTATTCTTTATTTTTATTTTATTTATTTATTTATTTGTGGTACTGGGGATTGAACCCAAAGGCATTCTACCTTCCGCCTAATTTTATTTCTTATTTTGAAACAGGGTCTCGCTAAGTTGATGAGAGTCTCACTACTTGCTGAGGCTATCCTTGAACCTGTGATCCTCCTGTCTCAGCCTCCCAAGTACTGGGATTACAGGCGTGCACCACCATGCCCGGTTATTCTTTATTTTTGAAACAGGATCTCACTAAGTTGTGGAGGGCCTCACTAAGTAGCTGAGGCTGGCCGAGAACCTGCGATCCTCCTGTCTCAGCCTCTTTTTTTTGGTACTGGGGATTGAACTCAGGGGCATTCTAACTCCTAGCTACACCTCCAGCCCTATTTTTTATTCTTTATTTGAAACCGGGTCTCACTAAGTTGTGGAGAGCCTCACTAGGTAGCTGAGGCTGGCCTCGAACCCAGATCCTCCAGTCTCAGCCTCCCAAATGCTGGGATTACAAGCATGCGTCATCACGCCCGGCTGAGAATCATGTTTTTAAAGTGGCACAGGAGCCAGGCGTGGTGCCCACTCTTAACTCTTCATCCCTTGAGTTAGCCTCTGCTCTCCTGAGTTAGTCATTGCCCATCCACCCTCTCCCCACTTTCCAGAATGCTCTCTTGTCTGTTCTCATTGCCTCCCTCATTCTTACCTTTTTGGGTTTATGTCCTTTTAATTCCTTTATTATAATTTTAGTAAGGTTTGGGGAGAGAGAGTGGAGATAAATAGATCTGCCTAAGTGTGTGTGTGTGTGTGTGTGTGTGTGTGTGTGTGTGTGTGTGTTTTACTGGGAATTGGACCTCTGAGCTATACCCAATCCTATTTTTTTTTTTTTATTTTGAAACAGGATCTCACTAAGTTGCTGAGGGCCTCTCTATGTTGCTGAGGCTGTCCTTGAACCTGCAATCCTTCTGTCTCAGTCTCCCAAGTATCTGGGACTACAGGTGCATGCCACCATGACTAGCCAAGCACCACCCACCTCCTCCTCCTCCTCTTTTTTATTTCTTCATACTGGGTGTTGAACCCAGGGCCATTGTACCTTTGAGCTACACTCCAGTCCTATTTTTTTTTTTTTTTTTTGAAACAAGGTTTTGCTAAGTTGTTGAGACTGGCCTTGAACCTGTGATCCTTCCAGGTACTGAGAGCACAGGCGCCAGCACACCTTCCTCTCCATCAGGTCTTGAGCTGCTCATTCTGGCAACCTCATTCTCCCCAGGAACAGCCAGTCATTACTCTGGCCACTTTGTGGTGCCTGGCCTTCTTCTCCACTTCTGCCAACCACCCCCTCCAAGAACCAACCTCCCCTGTGCCATCTCCCAGGGCCACCCCACCTCTGAAGTCACTAGTTCAGACTGCCTATCCATCTCAACAGCTGGGTGAGAGGTCTCTCCTCCTGTGTGAAGCTGGACTTGAAATCTGTGAAGCTGGGTGTGGTGGCGCATGCTTGTAATTCCAGTATTTGGGAGGCTGAGACAGGAGGATTACAGGTTTGCGGCCAGCCTCAGCTACTTAGTGAGGCTCTCTGCAACTTAGTGAGACCCTGTTTCAAAATAAAAAATAAAAAATAGGGCTGGAAGCCGGGCATGGTGGCGCATGCTTGTAATCCCAGCATTCGGGAGGCTGAGACCAGAGGATTCGAGTTTTCCACCAGCCTCAGCTACCTAGTGAGGCCCTCTGCAATTTAGTGAGACCCTGTTTCAAAATAAATAATAAAAAATAGGGCTGGGGGTATAGTTCCGAGGTAGAATGCCCTTGAGTTCAATCCCCAGTACCATAAATAAATAAATAAATAACAAATTAAAAAATAAAGCCAGGCATGGTGGTGCACACTTGTAATCCCAGTACTTGGGAGGCTGAGACAGGAGGATGGCAGTTTCAAATTCAGCCTCAAGGATCTCAGCAACCTAGTGAGCCCTGTTTCCAAATAAGAAATAAAATTGGGTTGGGGGTGCAGCTTGGAGGCAGAATGCCCCTGAGCTTAATCCCCAATACAAAAAGGGGGGGGCACAAGAAAAACAAAGAAACAGGTGGGTGGAGTGGGTGGGGGAGCAAATATCTTCAGGTGTAGTCTACAGCTCCCCCTGGTGGAAAACATTGTTTTCCAGCATCTAGATAATAAATTTAGGTGCAGACAGGGCTTCATAGATGTGGTTCACTGATTTTCTGCAGCTCTGGAGTACCTGTCCTGAATTCAAACTGAGATCACCCCAGCCCTGTGGGGCGGGCAAGAGCATCCTCTGAAATGCAGCATCAGAACATTTGGCCAAGTCCGGTGGGGTGGCATACGTCTATAATCTCAGTATTTGGGAGGCTGAGACACGAGAATCGTAGGTTCATGGCCAGCCTCAGCAATTTAGTGAAGCCCTCAGCAACTTGGCAAGACCTCATTTCAAAATAAACAATAAAATAGGGCTGTGGGGGTCTAGCTCATTAGAACACCTCTAGTTAGCTGGGCATGGTTGTGGACGTTTGTAATCCCAGTACTTGGGAGGTTGAGACAGGAGGATCACAGGTTCTTGGCCAGCCTTAGCTACTTAATGAGGCCCTCCACAACTTAGTGAGACCCTGTTTCAAAGATAAAGAATAAAAATAGGGCTAGAGGTATAGCTCAGAGTTAAAATAGAATGCCCCTGGGTTCAATCCCCAGTACTGCAAAACAAAAACAAAACTTCTAGTTCAATCCTCAGTACCAAAAAAAGAAAAGAAGGAAAAGGTTCAAATCCAGCCTTGGCAACTTCACGAGGCTCTGAGCAACCTAGTGAGACTCTGTTTCCAAATAAGAAATAAAATTGGTCTGGGGATGTGGCTCGGAGATAGAATGTCTCTGGGTTCAATTCCCAGTACCATCAAAACAAACAAACAATAAAAAGGCCTGGGGGTATAACTCAGAAGTAGAATGCCCCTGGGTTCAATCTCCAAGCACCCCCACATACACACTTACATGCATAAACACACATCAAAACCCCCACACATTTATTCTCTCACAGTTCTGGAAGTCAGAAGTCTGAAATGGACTTCACTGGGCCAGAATCAATGTGTCAGCAATGCTGTCACTCTCTGGAAGCTCTAGGTAGAATTTTCTGCTTTTCCAGCAGCTAGAGCTGTGGTTCTTTCCTCCAGAAGCCAAGCATCTTGCTATGATGTCACATGGCCTTCCTCTCCTGTGTCAAACCTCTATTTGCTTCTTCTCTCTCTCTCTCTCTCTCTCTCTCTCTCTCGCTCTCGCTCTCGCTCTCGCTCTCTCTCTTTTTTTATACTGGGAATTAAACTCAGAATCTTGGATATGCCGGGCAAGGGCTCTCCACTGAATTGTACCTCAAAACCTATTTTTTAAATTTTTATTTATTTGTGGTACTAGGAACTGAATCAAGGGGAATTCTACCTCTGAGTTACACTCCAAACCTTTTTTATTTTTTAAATTTTGAAATAGCATCTCTCTAAGTTGCTGAGGGTCTTGTTAAATTGTAGAGGCTTACCTCAAACCTTGAGGCCTCCTATCTCAGCCATCCATGTTCTGGGATTATAGGTATGGACTACCTCGCCTGGCCTATTTTTTTAATTTAATGGGGAAATGATATATTCCTATGTTCCCTTCTTACTTTTTTTTTTTTTTTTTTTTTTTTTTTTTTTTTTTTTGCGGTACTGGAGATGGAACCCGGAGGCATTCTACCTTTGAGCTACAGCCCCAGCCCTATTTTTTATTCTTTTATTTTGAAACAGGGTCTCACTAAGTTGTGGAGGGCCTCACTAAGCAGCTGAGGCTGGCCTCAAACCCGGATCCTCCAGTCTCAGCCTCCCAAATGCTGGGATTACAAATGTGAGCCACACACTTGTAATCCTTATTGCCTTCAACCCCCAGGACTCATTTGCTCCTCTGAGATTCAGGCCAAATTGTTTTCTTTCAAAAATTGTTTTGTAGCCAGGCAAGACGGTGCATGCCTGTAATCCCAGTACTTAGAAGGCTGAGACAGGAAGATCACAATGGCCAGCCTCAGCAATTTAGTGAGGCTCTCAGCAACTTGGTGACACCCTGTTGATGAATAAAAAATAAAATGGGCTAGGGGCGTAGCTTGGAGGTAGAATGCCCGAGTTCAATCCCCAGTAGAGCAAAAATAAATAAATAAATGTGATGAGGTAGGCTAGAAAGCGAAGAGTTGGGTAGGAAGGATGGTATTGGGAGGAAATATAGTTTTTTAAAATCAGGAGAGTTAAGCTAACTCCACCTGAGGCCCATGCCATAATCTCCGGAAGTCCTGCCCCCACCTGCAATTTACCACCTATCGCCCACCTGCTGAGGAAGAAGAGGATCCAAACCCTTCCTGTGCCCACCCTCCTGGGGAAAAAGGACCGGGACGGGAGAGGCACACGGAGAGAAATTCCTTCCTTCGACGCATTTCCCTGAGGTTTGCGGTTTTGCCCTCCTGCTCCATGCCTTACCCTCCCCCTTCCCGTTTCCCTTTCCCGAGTTCCTGAAATAAACCCTGCCTGTTGTTTTCTGACTGGTACGTGTTAAAATTCTTTTTATCAGGAATACCAAGGACCCACGAGAAGACAATCGTGGTACCCATTACATTTGGCGCCCAACGTGGAGCGTTTAGACAACATTTCGGCCGGAGTAAGTTTTTTTATTTACGGAAAATGCTTAGAAATTTCGTATTTTTGTTAGTTGGCCTATGCATGTATGGGAGCTGGGAGCCGCAGGGGAGGGCAGAGATGTATTAGTTAGGGAGTAGAGTGGTAAATTCGATCCTCCAGAAGGATCCAAGCCACTCGGTTTGTAAAAAGGGGAAAATAGGCTTAGGACTTCTACCTGGCAGTTGTTTCTGGACTGCGAAAAGCCACACTGCAGAAAGCTGCGCCGGGCCAGGCCTCGTGCTGCCCAAGGCCGCGTGCTGCGCCAGGCCGCGCGTGCTGCGCCAGGCCACGCGGGCTGATGAGTTCCTCCAGTGAGCGAATAAAAACCCATGCTGGGGTTGTAAAAGTCAACCGCCAGCAAATGGGAAGCAAAATTCGCTCCCTCTCCCCTTCCTTTCCTCCCCGAACTTCCCTGCTTCGCCGCCTTACCTGTTTCCCTGAAATGGCTGATTGCTGAGGTTTTTTTTTTTCCTTTTTTCTCGTTTTTGGCCTTTTACCAAAAGCCACCCAGAAGCATAGTGCTGGGGGAAGGCTTTGGATCCTTGGGTTTTTGTTTGTTTGCTTTTGTTTTTAACTAATTTGATTTCTTTTCCCCTTCTATGTTTGCAATTAAATATTTTGTTTTTAAAAATGAAGCCTCTCTGCGACGAATGTTAGCTCCAAAATTGTTTCATTTTTTCATTGCTCAAGATAAGCTGACTGACCACGTGGTGCCGGAGGTGGGGGCCAGTTTTTAAAAATTTTAAAGGGCTGGCCACGTGACTTCCAAGATGGCGATTACATCACTTGGTCTTACCAAGATGATGATCGTGCCACGTGACTTTTCCAAGATGGCGATTGCATCATTTGTTCAATTGACCACATGGTACTGTACTGGGAAGCACTCAGATTTTTTCTTTTTTTCCTTGGCTTAACTAAAGTGGATTGATTTCTTCCCTCCTATACTTGCAATTGTTTTAAAGAAAATATGCAAATATGATCTTTGTCTCTTAAATGGGTACAGCTAAGAGAAAAGAATTTTTTCTTTTCTCTCCCCTTCTACCTCAGAAACCTTCCTTGCTTACATTGTTTTAGAGTAAAAGCCTACAGTGAATGAAAACTGGCTATTTGAAATGTGCTATTTTAATCACTTGTTAACATCTGATTTTGTTTTATCTAGAAAATGTTCTCAAGTCTTCGGAAAAGACCTTTGCAAGTTATAAAAGGGATTTTTATTTTGATTACGTGTTATATAGGGAGAGTAATTTTTGGGTTTTTGGGTTTTTTTGGTTTTTTTTTTTGTTTGTTTCTTTTGTTTGTGTGTTGCCTTTTAGTAAGGATCTCTGCGCGGGCTTAGGGATCTGGATAGGGGCAAGAGTCCAGTCTGATAGATGTTAAATGTGTTCTGGAAATATAAGCAAGAGTTCATTCTAGATCTGATAGATGTTAGATATGTTCCAAGAGAGAATGAACAAGAGTTCATTCTACTTCCGCCTGCAGCTGCATGTTTGGGACGCCTGACATGGCAGACCTGCAGAAGGCTCCGCCTACCGCTCTATTGACAAGAACGCTGATCAATAGGAAGCTGGTAGAAGAAACAGCCTGTAACCTCATTGGCTGGGACGCTAGCCCAATGGGAAGTTTTACAGAGGACAGGAACTCAGATAGCTGTACAGCTTAGTAAAGACATGTTGATCCGATTTTAAATAATTTCTTCCGTTTTTATCTTGTCTGTTTGCTAAAACCTTAGTTTTTTTGTTTTCTTTCTCTCCAGAATTTACTAAAGGAATCCCTCGAGGTACATAGAGATTGACAAGATCATGGGTAATTCTACCTCTATCCCCAAAGACTCTCTCCTTGGGTGTATACTAAATAATTGGGATTATCTTAAAATCGAGGACTTATCAAAAGAGAGGCTCATCTATTTCTGTAATACACTCTGGCCTCAATATAAATTAAAGGGTGGACTAAGATGGCCCGAAAATGGGACCCTAAATTATAATACTCTAAGCCAGCTTGATTTGCATTTTCAGCAAAAAAAAGACTTACAGAAGCGTTATATCTTCAGGTTTTTATGGCTTTATACTTTAACCCAAAGTTGCATAAAGGTTGTAGATTTCTTCATGCAGAAGCTTTTCATACAGTAACAGACGAGCCAGACCCAATGGAAGACCTATTACTAAGCGCTCCAAATAGGTCTCCTCCACCATCTGTAGCTGCAACTGCAGAACCGATATTAAGAGTACATGTTCCTTTTTCTATGAGTGAACTAGCTCATTGTAAAGAAAAATTGGGCGATTTTTCAGAAGATCCCGATAGATTCATAAGTGGGTTTCAAAACCTGGCTATTATGTTTGAACTCACATGGATGGATCTTCAAGTGATCCTTTCCACTGTCTGCACTTCTGATGAAAGGATTCGTATACCGGAGGCTGCAGGGGTATATGGTAATGAAATGTATGCTCGAGATCAAGAACAGCCTGCAGGAGATGACGCTGTTCCTAGTCAAAACCCTAACTGGAATTATCAGACTGGTAGTAATGATCTTAGAAAACGGAATCACATGATCTCATGTTTAATTGAGGGAATGAAAGCATGTATGAATAAGCATGTTAATTATGATAAGATAAGAAGTAAAGTACAGGAAGCAGATGAAAATCCTGCTATGTTTCTGGGACGTTTAACTAAGACCCTCCGCAAATATACTCACATTGACCCAGACTCATATGAAGGACAAATATTATTGGGGACTCATTTTATTAGCCAATCAGCCCCAGATATTAGAAGGAAACTTCAAAAACAGAGACTGGGACCTCAAACTCCCATTAATATGCTTTTAGATTTGGCCTTCGAGGTTTTCAATAACAGAGACAGGGAAGCTGAAATGATGGACCAAAGGAGACAATCGCAGACACAGGAACTCTCCCACCTAATTGCCCTAGCATTAGGCAATAGACGTCCGCCACCTCAGAGTTACCGAAAGGCCCCCTCTAAACAGAGGGAAAGGGACTGGAGGCCTG
>PVLC010050535.1:0-10086 GCA_004027655.1 Graphiurus murinus | reverse complement strand
TCAAAGCTATACCCCCAGCCCTATTTTTTATTCTTTTTTTTTTTTTCAGGGGCATTCTACCTCCGAGCTATACCCCCAGCCCTATTTTTTATTCTTTATTTTGAAACCGAGTCTCACTAAGTTGTGGAGTGCCTCACTAGGTAGCTGAGGCTGGCCGTGAACCCGGATCCTCCTGTCTCAGTCTCCCGAATGCTGGGATTACAAGCGTGTGCTCCACCACTCCCGGGTTACAAATTCTTTATTAACTGATACATTGAAACATAAAAATTATCTGGGCGTGGTAGCATACTACTGTAATCCCAGGTCTTGGGAGGCTGAGAAAGGAGGATTGCAGGTTTGAAACCAGCTTCAGCAACTTAGTGATACCCTGTTTCCAAATAAAAAATAAAATAGGGCTAGGCATGTAGCTCAGAGATAAGCACCTGAGTTTAATCCCCAGCACCACAAAAAAACAAAAACCATTGCAGTATCTAAATAAGAACTACAGATAGCTTTTGGTTGATAAATATTTATTTTGTGGTACTTGGGATTGAATCCAGGGGCATTCTACCTCCAAGCTACACCCCCAGCCCTATTTCAGTTTTTATTTAGAAGCAGGATCTCTCTAAGTTGCTGAGAGCCTCACTAAGTTGCTGAGACTGACTTTGAACCTGTGGTCCTCCTGTTTCCGCCTCCCAAGTACTAGGATCACAGGCATGTGCCACCACACTTGGTTTAGGATTTACCTACTTCTGAAGTGAATTCTGAAATTTCCATTTCTGAAAAGAAAATAATTTTGGCCAGGTGGAAAGACTTAATTTCCTGAGAGGCAACAGATACACACTAAATTCCAAATCTCCTGAAAGGACCAGACCTCCTAAAGGTTGAGTGTTAAGGAGATCAAAAGCCTCCTGAGAGTGACCAGAGGTTTACAAAACTCCAGTTGTTCCTGATGATAAGCAATCCCAGGAGAGTCCATGAAACAGTGTCTGGGACCCCAACCAGAAAAAGGAGACACAGAAAGAACACTATCTAAATCCCAGGAAACTGTCTCTGGGACCTCACTGGAAAAGGAAGCTCAAAGAAACATATAAACCCTTAGACAAGCCACTCTAAACGGTTACCCACTTGAGAACCCCTCCCTTTTGGAAGCTTTTCTGTCTCACACAGGTCATGTTGGCTTTCAGAGGAAGCAGTGTGTAATTGACTGCAGTTGGCTCAGGCAACTCCCAGGTGGTGACCAGAAGACACCTACTGGACATCAAGGCAGATCAAGGCCCTTAGGGGTGGCCTGCACCTCTCTTTGGTAGGTTGCATGGACTTTGGGAGAAAGCAGTTTGCAATTGGTGGCACATGGCTTGGACTACTCCCAAGTAGTGCCCAGAAGGCAGCTGCTAGACTCCAGGGTCCCCATTGCCCACAAGGGTGATCTGCCTCTTTTCCTTTTCCCCATTTGCCTTTCTGTTTGTGTCATTCTTCATATTTCATAGACAAGAACCTTGGTAAGGAAGACATCCATTTCAAAAGGAAGGAAAGAAGGAGAATTTTCCCAGACTAAGTTGCTAAGAACCTAAGTTGCTGAGACTGTTCTTGAACCTGTGATCCTTCAGTCTCAGCTTCCCACGTACCAGTATTACAAGTGTGTGCCACCACTTCCAGTTGGTAGCTTATTTTAAAGCAAAGGAAAAACAACCAGACATGAGTTTTGTGTCTTTAAAACAGTTTGTGAAAATATGGTATAAAAGTCTTCTCATTGTCCTGTTATTTTAAATCATACAGATGTATTATTAATTACATTTTTTGGAAACTTTAAAAAATGTCCCAAATGTTGACATTAAGTGCATCAAATAACAAAGCATCTTTAAACTTTGTTTACTATTAAACTTATTCTGTAATTTAATTTTCTTTCAAAGTAAAATTTGCTTTGTGTGTGTGTGTGTGTGTGTGTGTGTGTGTGTGTGTGTGGTACTGGGGATTGAACCCAGAGGCATTCTACCTTTGAGCTACACCCCCAGTACGATTTTATTTCTTATTTGGAAACAGGGTCTCCATAGGTTGATGAGTCTCACTACTTGCTGAGGCTGTCCTCGAACCTGTGATTCGATTCCCCTCTCAGCCTCCCAAGTACAGGGATTACAGGCATGCCTACCACTCGCAGCCCTAAAATTTGCTTTCAAGCTGAATGTGGTGGCACACGCTTGTAATCCCAGTACTTGGGAAGCTGAGACAGGAGGATCACGAGTTTGCGGCCTGCCTCAGCTACTTAGTGAGGCCTTCTGCAACTTAGTGAGACCCTGTTTCAAAATAAGGAATAAAAGATAGGGTTGGGGGTGTAGCTCAGAGTTAGAATGCTGCTGGGTTCAATCCCCAGCACTGCAAAACAAAACAAAACACAATTGCTTTTGGTACAATTAAATTAAAACTTGTGAGTGCTAATATGTTGTTTATAAACAAAACATGCTTTGTTGGAAGAAAATTTCTTGGGATGTGATTGTAATCATCTTTGTTTGGTTCTTAAAGTTTGTTCATTTGTTTGTTTGTTTTTAAACATGATGCACCTTAAAATTTTATTTGCATCAAGGTATATGCAAAACATTGATGCAGTGCATCACAAAATGGAAGTTTGTATTTACACTGTACTTTTTGGGTGTTTTTTTGGAAAAGTTACATTTAGATCTGAAGCTGGTTCTTTTTGTTTTGTTTTGTTTTGGGGGGGGGTGGTGGTGGTACTGGGAATTGAACTCAGGGGCAGTCCTATTTTTTTTTTTGTGTGGTACTGGGGGTTGAACTCAGGGGCATTCTACCTCCGAGCTACACCCCCAGTCCTATTTTTTATTCTTTATTTTGAAACCAAGTCTCACTAAGTTGCGGAGTGCCTCACTAGGAGGCTGAGGCTGGCCGCGAACCTGGATCCTCCGGTCTCAGCCTCCCGAATGCTGGGATTACAAGCGTGCGCCACCACCTCCGGCTCTATTTTTCATTCTTTATTTTGAAATAGGATCTCACTAAGTTGCAGAGAGGGCCTCACTAAGTAGCTGAGGCTGTCCTCGAACTCAGATCCTCCAGTCTCAGCCTCCTAAGTACTGGGATTATAAAGGTGTACCACCATGTCCGGCCTGAAGCTATTTATTTTTAATAAATAAGATGCAACAGGTTTCACATAATTTTTTTAAAAAATAAAAGTCTACCTTTTTAAAATTATCTTTAATCCAGACATAGTGGTATACACCTGTAATCCCAATACTTGGGAAACTGAGATAGGAGGATCAAAGGTTTGAAGCCAGCCGCAGCAGGTTAGTAGTGAGATTGCCAGCAACTTAATGAAACCCTGTTTCCAAATAAAAAATAAAATAGGGCTGGGGATGTAGCTCAGAGGTAGAATGCCCCTGCCCCTGGGTTCAATCCCCAACAACACACACACACACACACACACACACACACACACACACACACACACACAATATCAATCAATCAATCAATCAATCAATAAACCAGGCGTGGTGGCACACACTTGTAATCCCAGTACTTGGGAGGCTAAAACAGGAGGATCACAGGTTCACAGCCAGCCTCAGCTACTTAGTGAGGCCCTCCACAACGTAGTGAGATCCTGTTTTAAAACATAGAATAAAAAGTAGGACTGGGGCCGGGCGTGGTGGCGCAGGCTTGTAATCCCAGCATTCGGGAGGCTGAGACCGGAGGATCCAGGTTCGCGGCCAGCCTCAGCTACCTAGTGAGGCAATCGGCAACTTAGTGAGACTCGGTTTCAAAATAAAGAATAAAAAAAAATAGGACTGGGGGTGTAGCTCGGAGGTAGAATGCCCCTGAGTTCAATCCCCAGTACCGAAAAAAAAAAAAGTAGGACTGGGAGTGTAGCTCAGAGGTAGAATGCCCCTGGGTTCAATCCCTAGCACCGCAAAAAATAAATAAAGAAAATAAAATAAAGAATAAAAATAAATAATAAGTAAGTAAATAAAGTTACCTTTAAGCAAATAGGCATGTTGGCACATGTCTGTAATCCCAGTAGTTGGGAGGCTGAAACAGAAGGAACGAAGGTTCTCGGCCAACCTCAGGAACTTAGTGAGGTCCTTAAGCAACTTATTGAGACCATGTTTTCAAATAAAAAATAGAATAGGGCTGGGGGTGTAGTTCAGAAATAGAATATCAGAAGCTGGGCGTGGTGGCGCACACTTGTAACCTCAGCATTTGGGAGGCTGAGACTGGAGGATCCCGGTTCACGGCCAGCCTCAGCTGCTTAGTGAGGCCCTTCACAACTTAGTGAGACCCCGTTTCAAAATAAAGAATAAAAAATAGGGCTGGGGCTATAGCTCAGAGGTAGAATGCCCCCAGGTTCCATCCCCAGTAACAACAACAAAAAAAGAAATAAACAAAAGAAAAGAAATAGAATATCAGTCAGGGATGGTGGTGCACACTTGTAATCCCAGCACTTGGGAGGCTGAGACAAGAGGATTGCAGGTACATAGCCAGTCTCAGATACTTAGTGAGGTCCTCCGCAATTTAATGAGACCCTGTTTCAAAATAAAACATAAAATCAGGTTAGGGGTGTAGCTCAGAGGTAGAATGCCCCTGGGTTCAATCTCCAGTACCATAAAAAAAATTTTTTTTTAAATAAATCTGGGAGTTGTGGATTACGCCTGTAATCCCAGTATTTGGGAGGATTGCAGGTTCGAGATAACTTCAACAATTTAGTGAGACTCTCAGCAACCTAGTTAGACCCTGTTTCAAAACAAACAAACAAAAAATAGGACTGGGGATGTAGTTTGGAGGTAGAATGCCCCTGGGTTCAATCCCCAGGACTATAAAGAAAAAATTAAAAAATAAACTGAATATGATAGCATACATGTGTAATCCCAGTGCTTGGGAGGCTGAGACAAGAAGATTGTAGATTTGAGGCCAGCCTGGGCAACTTAGTCAGACCCTGTTTAAAAAAAAATAAAAAGGGCTGGGGATATAGCTGAGTGGTAGAATACCTGTGGATTCAATCTCCAGTACCAAATAAATAAATAAATTTATTTTAAAATTTTAAAAATAAAGCCGGGCGTGGTGGCGCATGCTTGTAATCCCAGTATTCGGGAGGCTGAGACCGGAGGATCCGGGTTTGCGGCCAGCCTCAGCTACCTAGTGAGGCACTCCGCAGCTTAGTGAGACTCGGTTTCAAAATAAAGAATAAAAAATAGGGCTGGGGGTGTAGCTCGGAGGTAGAATGCCCCTGAGTTCAATCCCCAGTACCGCAAAAAAAAAAAAAAAAAAAAAAAAAAAAAATTTAAAAATAAAAAGGGCTAGGGGTATAGCTCAGTGGTAAATCACCCCTGGGTTCAATATCTAACACTGAAATTAAAAAAAAAAAAAAAAAATCAGGGAGGAATCCCTGATTTGGATTTGGAACAAATTCCTTTTTGGTCCTTTTTTGTGCAGTTAAACAAGCCACTCTGTCTGTGGGCCCCTGGGAACCTCTGGTTCACCTTGCCTTAGTATTGTCTCCCTCTTCCCCTCTTTTAGTGCTGTTTCTTTTACTGGTAGTCCCAGGGTTCCCAATGTTAGGATGAAATCTATCTCATATGTCATTAACACCCCAATGTGACTTAGTTTAATGGGTTATTTCTTCAGAAATGCTAATGTTAGGATGTGAGGCTCTATGATAACTTGGGCTGGGGGTAGGCGAGAGAGGAGAGGAAAAGCTTTGCTTTTTGGCCCCACCAATGGCCACTTAGGAGCAACTTCCTTTCCCCTGTCTATAAAGCCTGCCCTGCATATAAAATGTGCATCACTTATAGAGATGAATCATGCAAGAGAAGCCAATGGAAAATCTAGGTAGTGCCTGTAATCTTTACTTGCTTGCAAGTCCCTCTTTGGAGTTTTTGGAGAACTTAACTTCTCTATTTTCTTTCTTCTTTTTTTTTTTTTTTTTTTTTTTGCGGTACTGGGGATTGAACCCAGGGGCATTCTACCTCTGAGCTACACCCCCAATACCCCCAGCCCTATTTTATATTCTTTATTTTGAAACAGGGTCTCCCCAAGTTGCAGAGGGCCTCACTAAGCAGCTGAGGCTGGCCACAAACCTGGATCCTCCAGTCTCAGCTTCCCAAATGCTGGGATTACGAGTGTGCGCTACCATGTCCGGCTTCTTTCTTCTTCTAGTTAGAGCAAATGTGAGAGACTTTTCTTAGAGAACGCAGGATTACTTTCATTGGAATTATTCAACATAGTCTAGAACTCCATTTGGCAGGGATATTATAAAGGGATTAAATTGGATTAGAATCTTTTAATAGTCTTTAATACTTTTTATGTTCCCAGACTTATGATCCTCTGACATAGCAAAAATTATTCCTTTTAGTCAGGTATTCTCCCAGTTATGACAAGTAGGATTAAAGCCTTTACTTTTTATTGTTGTTGTTAGTACTGGGAATTGAACACAGGGGTCCTCTACCACTAAGCTATGCCCTCAGCCTTTTTTATTTTGAAACAAGGTTTCATTCAGTTGCTGAGTTTCACTCCAATCTGCAGTCTTCCTGTCTTAGCCTCCCAAGTACTAGGATTATAGGTATGCACTATCACACCTGACTAAATCTTATTTTTTAATTTAATTTTTATGGTACTGGGAATTGAACCCAGAGGCATTCTACCTTTGAGCTATATCCCAGCCCAATTTTTTAAATTTTAATTTTGAAACAGGGTCTTACTAGGTTGATGAGCGTCTCCCTACTTGCTGAGACTCCTCAAATCTGTGATCCTCCTGTCTCAGCCTCCCAAATATTGGGATTACAGGCATGCACCACCAGGCCCCGTGTGTGTTGTGTAATACTGGTGATTGAACCCAGGGACATTCCTACCTCCAAGCTACACACTCAGTTCCTTTTTATTTTTTTCGTTTTGAAACAGTTGCTGAGAGTCTCACTACTTGCTGAGGCTATTCTCAAACCTGTGATCTTCCTGTCTAAGCCTTCCAAGTACTGATGTGAGACACCATACCCAGCAAGCCTTTACTTTTGACACATGTCTGTTACCTGCTTTCATCTTGACCTTTACCTGGGATCTCTCTCAGGAGACCATAAGACTTAGAGCCCTTTCAGCATGGTAGAATTTCCATGGGCAGTCCAAAGAGCTCTTGAAATAGCTCTCCTGGCCCAGACCCTGCCTTTTTCTTCTCTGAGTTATTGTTTCAGTCTCCTAACTACCTCTGGTCTCTTGTCTTTCTACAGTCTCTCCTCCAAACTGTGTGTGTGTGTGTGTGTGTGTGTGTGTGTGTGTGTGTGTGTGTGTGTATGTGTGTGTGTGTGTGTGTACACAGTACTGGGGATTGAACCCAGGGGAATTCTACCTCTAATCTACATCTACAGCCCTTTTTATTTTGAAACAGGGTCTCACTAAGTTATTGAGGGTCTCCCTAAATTACTGAGGCTATCATCAAACCTGCAATCCTTCTGTCTTAGCCTCTGAAGTACTGGGATTACAGGCTGTGCCACCACTCCTGGCCCCTTCCTCCTAACTATTGCCAGAATTGAATTTCTAAATGTAAATCTCTTTACACCACTTTCCTATTGTATTGGGCACCCTAACTTCATTCAGCTAAAGTTCAAAAGACCTTGCTGGGCCAGTTGGTGCATGCCTGTAATACCAGTACTTGGAAGACTGAGATAGGATTGCAGGTACTAAGCCAACCTCAGCAACTTAGTAGAAACCTGCTTCCAAATAAAAAATAAGCCAAGGCCGGACGTGATGATGCACACTTGTAATCCCAGTACTTGGGAAGCTGAGACAGGAGAATTGCAGTTTTGCAGCCAGCCTCAGCAACTTAGTGAGGCCCTCCACAACTTAGTGAGACCCTCTTTCAAAATAAAAGAATAAAATAGGGCTGCAGGTGTAACTCAGAGGTAGAATGCCCCTGGGTTCCATTCCCAGGAACACACACACACACACACACAGACACACACACACACAGACACACACACACGGTGTGGTATATACCTGTAAACCTAGTACTCCGGAGGCTGAGGCAGGAGGATCACAAGTTTGCAGCCAGCCTCAGCAATTTAGTGAGGCCCTCTGAAACTTAGTGAGACCCTGTTTCAAAATAAAAAATAAAATAGGACTTGGGGTATAGCTCAGAGGTAGAATGTCCCAGGTTCAATCCCGAGTACCACAATAAATAAACAAGTAAGTAAATAAATAAATAAATAAATATGGCTAGGGGTAGAGCTCAGAGGTAGAATGCCCCTGGGTTGAGCTGGGCGTGGTGGTGCACACTTGTAATCCCAGTACATGGGAGGCTGAAACAGGAGGATTCCGGTTTGCAGCCAACCTCAGCTACTTAGTGAGGCTCTCCGCAACTTAGTGAGACCCTGTTTCAAAATAAAGAATAAAAAATAGGACTGGGGGTGTAGTTCAGAGGTAGAATGCCCCTGGGTTCAATCCCCAGTACCACACAAAAAAAAGAAAAGAAAAAAAAAAGAATGCCCCTGGGTTTAATCCTCAGTACCACACACACAAAAATAAATTAATAAATAAATAAATATTAAAAACATTTTTTAAAGGCTGTGAGTGTAGCTCAGAGATAGATTGCTCCTGGATTCAATCCCCAGTACCAAAGAAACAAAAACAAAAACAAAAAAGTTTAAATGCTTTTAAATGCATGCATAAGTCTTTTTATGGTCTGACATCTACTTGTTTGTTTTTTGACATCTACTTGTCTTTACAAAATTCCCATTATGTTTGTATTTCTACTATAAACAATTTGTATTCCTCGAATTCTCCAGGTTTTCTTATGCATCTGGAGGTCTGCAAAAACTGTTTCCTCTGTCAGGGGCAGCAGTCCCGCCTTCATTTTGCTCATTTTTACTTATTTACTTAAGATCCAACTTTGAAGTCAATTTTTTGTCATCTTTTATTTCCTAAGAATGTGAAGTGTTCCTCTTTGGAAATGCAATGGTATCCTGATATACCATCATAATTGCAGTAATAGCAATGTGCTGTAATTGATTGTGTGTGTGTGTGTGTGTGTGTGTGTGTGTGTGTGTGTGTTGAGGATTGAACCCAGAGCATTCTACTTCTGAGCTGTACCCCTAGCTCCATTTTATTTTATTTTTAAAAATTTGAAATAGGGTCTCACTAAGTTGTAAGGGCTTTGCTAAATTGCTAAGGAAGGCTTCGAACCTGTAATCCTCCTGTCTCAGCCTTGCCAGTACTGCATCACCACAACCAGCACCCCAGTTAATTTTCACAGATATTTTCAAGCGGGGCGTGGTGCCACATGCTTGTAATCCCAGTACTGGGGAGGCGGAGACAGGAGGATTTAGACTTCTCTAAATGAAAATGCATATAATAAATATCTCTGGAGTTAATGACCCTCAGATGACTCGTAATTCCATGACATTATAAAGCATGAGGTCAGATTCATGGTCTGCCAACATAGTCAACACAGAAATTGTAATGATAAAATTGTGTGGAAATAGCCCAGTGGGCCCGATCACACGAGGAAGAGTACACTATTGCAAAAGGATTCAACTGGGTATGATGGTGCATGCCTGTTATCCCAGCTACTCATGGGGTTGAGACAGAAAGATTGCAAGTTTGAGTTCAGCCTGGGCAATGTAGCAGAAACCTTTGTCTCAAACAAAACAACAAAAATCAAATATGGGATGGGAGCATACTTGGTGGTAATGGTGGGGAATGCGATCATTTTCTTGAAAATTTCTAGGAATAGTTCTTGTAATAGCTTAAATCCCCAACACTGCCACGCTTTTACAACAAGAAGAGCCAGGCACTGTGGCATATGCCCGTAATACCAGTAGTCGGGAGTCTGAGACAGGAGGATCGAAGATTGGGGAATAGCCTCAGCAATTTAGTGAGACTCTCAGCAACCTAGCAAGACCCTGTTTTGTTTTGTTTTTTTGCGGTACTGGGGATTGAACTCAGGGGCATTCTACCTCCGAGCTACACCCCCAGCCCTATTTTTTTATTCTTTATTTTGAAACAGGGTCTCACTAAGTTGTGGAGTGCCTCACTAGGTAGCTGAGGCTGGCCGCGAACCCGGATCCTCCGGTCTCAGCCTCCCGAATGCTGGGATTACAATCGTGCGCCACCACACCCGGC
>PVLC010050534.1:0-10100 GCA_004027655.1 Graphiurus murinus | reverse complement strand
GTCTCAGCCTCCCGAATGCTGGGATTACAAGCGTGCGCCACCACGCCCGGCTCCTGGCTTGTTTTTTGTTGTTGTTGTTTTTTGTTGATACTGGTGATTGAACCCAGGGGCATTCTACCCTGGAGCTGCACTCCCAGCTCTATTTTATTTTTGTTTTGAAACAGGGTCTTACTAGATTGATGAGAGTCTCACTACTTGCTGAGGCTGTCCTCAAACCTGTGATCCTCCTTTCAGCCTCCCAAGTACTGGGATTACAGGCATGTGTCACCACACCTGGCTATGGCCTTCTATTTTTTTTTTTTTTTTGCGGTACTGGGAATTGAACTCAGGGGCATTCTACCTCCGAGCTACACCCCCAGCCCTATTTTTTAAATTCTTTTTATTTTGAAATAGGGTCTCACTAAGTTGCGGAGTGCCTAGGTAGCTGAGGCTGGCCGCGAACCCGGATCCTCCAGTCTCAGCCTCCCAAATGCTGGGATTACAAGCGTGCGCCACCACGCCTAGCTTGGCCTTCTATTTTGAATCACACCCTCTAAGTAGTTCAAAACCAGAGATGGGCTGGGTGGGTTGGTACATGCTTGTAATCCCAGTACTTGGGAGGCTGAGACAGGAGGATTGCAGGTTTGGAGCCAGTCTCAGAAATTTAGTGAGGCCCTCTGCAACTCAGACCATTAAAAAAAAAAAAAAAAATAGGGCTGGGAATGTAACTCAGAGGTAGAATGCCTCTGGGTTCCTTCCCCAGTACCACCACCAAAAAAAAAAAAAAAAACCCAGAGATGGCTGGGTGCAGTGGCACACACCTGTAAGCCCTCTTGGTGGGCAGAGGCAGGAGGATTGCAGGTTCAAGGCCAGCTTCAACGAATTAGCAAGGCCCTTAGCAACTTAGTAAGACCTTGTTTTAAACTAAAAAATAAAAGGGGCCAAGGATGTAGCTAGAGGTAGAATGCCCCTGGGTTCAATCCCCAGTACCAAAACAAACAAACAAACTCAGAGATGGCAGATCCTAAAGTTCTGGGAGGTTGAGATTCTAATCCCAAAGGGAAATCAGGGTGCCTTGTGTCTCCCCAAAGCCCCCAGGCCAACCCCGGGCTTTAGACTCACCTTCACAAACAAAGCACCTAAATAGCTCATTTATTTAAAAGATTCTCTTGGAGGGGCCCTGGGTACGAGAAGCAATGGCTGCTCCGCACCCTCTCCCAGCTTCTGCAGGTTCTGGGCAGCTCAAGTGGCCTACCCCCAACAGACAGGGGTGCGCCCAAGGGTGGGCCGCCCAGGGGCTGGAGTTGTGGCCATCAGCGCATCTGCCCCAGCTCCTGCCGCCTATGCTCAGGTGCCCTGAAGCGCCATTACGGAGGTGTCCCCAGCTTGGGTTCAGCCTCTGGGTCTCCACAGGCTAGTGCCTAGAGCTTATCTGGCAGGACCTGCAGGCAGAAGGGAAGGCAGGCTAAGCTGGGGCCTGGGAGAGGTCCGCATTCAGGTCCTGTCCCCTGCCACTTCAAGCTGTGTGCTCTTGGGAAGGACACTGCCCCTCTCTGGCGCCTTGATTTCCCTATCAGAATGGAGACTGCAGTTATGCCCTGGCGTGGCCTGCTGGTAAAGGCCTGGGCACCACGCCAGCATGCAGTAGGTGCTCGTATATGTTAACCTGGGCAAGTATGTCCCTTGATTGCTGAGGATGAGATTCAACCTGCAACATTTCTGGGAGCCAGATGCTCTTCCTCCGCTATAGGCTAGGCTACCAGGCACAGTAGGCGCTAACCTGAATGCTGATGAGTAAGAGGAGGGGCTCCAACGAAGCGACTCTTGCTAAGGCGGAGGGTGTAGCAATCGAAACAGTCCCGGGTCTCGCTTCCTGCCCGCCCTCCCACCCCACCTGGGCACAGCTTACCTCTCGCCGCGCCCCGTCTGCCCGAGGGCAGGACCCCCTCGTCCTGTGCTTGGAAAGAAGACAGCAGCGTCGCGGGGGCTGCAGCCCTGCATCCCCCTCCCGTTCCCGGTCCTTTCCGGACGCTCCCCACCCCACGCCTGCCGGTCCCTCCTTACCTGGTTGCGGGTCTTGTGCGACTTCTGCATCCAGGCTCGCCACTGGTCGTAGAGGCGGAAGCTGAGGTTCGAGCAGTACGCGTGCTTCTTGAGCCAGCCCAGGAACTGCTTGAGCTCGCGCCGCACCGGCCCCGAGCTCGGCTCTCCGCCCCGCGGCTCGCACGCGCCGCCGCCCGGGCCCGGGCGCTCTGGTGGGGCGGAGCGGCAGGTCGGGGCGCGGCCGGCAGGGGGCGCGCGCACACAGCAGAGGGCCGGGGCGCGGCGGGACCGCGGTCCCCTGGGACCTCCCTTCCGCTTCTCGCGGACCGCGTCCTTCCCGCCGCCCCGCGCAGCCCCAGCTGCGCCCCTGGCCCTGCCGAGCCCCAGGGGAGGTGGGGGCAGGGGAAGGAAGGGTTACTCCTCCACAGCTCCTCCAGGAACCCGATTCCAGTGGCCTGAGCCAGGTGTAAAGAGGAGGGGGAGATGGGAGTTGCGGGAGGGTGAAGTCCTTGGGGGACAGCCCGGGATACTGGGGGGGGGGGGATAGAGGAAAACACAAGATGGGAAACGGTCTGAGTAGGGCGGGACAGAGATCCTGTGGACAGAGGGACAAAATACCACGAAAGAATTTCCAAGGCGCCGGGTTCCATCCCCAGGACGGGGTGGGGGTGGGGGCGAGGAAGCAGCAACAACAGAGAACGCACACACACGAGGTGTGAGCGACAGAGAGGTGGGGAGAGTGCACGGGGGTCCCTAGGGGATGGTCCCCAGTATGGGCCAGGAAGCCGGCCCGGAGGGCCAGGTGGGAGGCCAGCCGGTGGGTCCAGTCGTGGGCCACAGCCAGCCCCAAGCAGACCGGCGGATAAGGACATCGGCCTCACGTCATAAATAAAGCCGGGGACCCGCTGACAGGCCCTGGCACGGCCCCGGCCCCGCCGCCCCTGCCGGCCTCCCCCGGCCTCCCCAGCGGACGCAGCCGCCTGCTGGCTCCAGCGCAAGAATCGCAGGTGCTGGGCACGAGCAGGGGCCAAGGCTCAGCCCCTCCCGCTGCGCTCGCCCCGCCCACCCGAACCTGGAGGGGCCCCGGTTGGGGGCTGGGGAGCCGGCTGGAGCCGGGCCTGCCCCTCCCTGACTCCAGGACTTGCTCTGGGCCTCAGTTTCCCCTTCATCCCACGAGTGTGGGCCTGGACTTTGATGGAAATTGAGTCCAGATCTCTGTCCGACCTCCCAGGGCCTCAGCGTCCTCACCTGAGAGAAGGGGTCTCCTCTCTGGGGGTGAAGTCCGGAGTGGGGGACGAGTGCAGGATGGGAGGCTCCTTGCCCACCACCCGCAAATACGAAAATGGCCACCTTGCCACGATTATGTCATCTGTCACGGCGGTCTGTCCCCACTTAACTGAGGCCAAACCTTGTGAGTAACCGATTTCATCCCTCATCACAAGAGACCCAGGAGCTCAGGGAAACCCCAGACTCCTAATCGATCCCTCCCTCCACTTGATCAGAAGGGGATACTGAGGCACTGAGGCCCATCAGCCTCAGGAGCAAGAGTCTCACACTCACCCCCGGGGGCTGAGGGGGAGTGGACACTGCTGCAAGGGCATGGGGGCATGGCTGGCTGTGCCATTTTCCAGAGCATTAAATCTCGGCAAGTCTTCTTTCTGAGGGGGTAGTACTGGGGATTGAACCCAGGAGAACTCCAAGCTACACTCCACCCAGTCCTCTTTGTGTGTATGGGGGGGGGGGTAGTGGGGATTGAACCCACAGGGCACTCTACACTCCAGCCCATTATTATTATTGTTATTAGTGTGTGTGTGTGTGTGTGTGTGTGTGTGTTACTGGAGGTTGAACCCAGAGGCATTCTACCTTCGAGCTACATCCCCAGCCTAATTTTTTATTATTTTGAAACAGGGTCTCACTAAGTTTCGGAGGGCCTCACTAAGAAGGTGAGGCTGGCAGCGAACCCGGATCCTCCTGTCTCAGCCTCCCAAGTACTGGGATTACAAGCGTGCGCCACCACGCCCGGCTATTATTATTATTATTATTATTATTATTATTATTATTATTATTATTATTATTTTACTACTACTACCACTACTACTATTGTGTGTGTGTTTGTTACTAGGGATTGAACCCAGGGCTTTTGTACCTCTGAGCTACCTACATCCTCAGCCCTATTTTATTTTTTATTTTAAAACAGGGTCTTGCTAGGGTGCTGACAGTCTCACTAAGGGGCTGAGGCTAACTTCAAACCTGTGATCTTCCTGTGTCAGCCTCCCAAGTACTGGAATTACAGGAGTGCACCACCATGCCTGGCTTTATTATTATTATTGAATATTGAAACAGAGTCTTTGATAGACAGCTGAGAGTCTAGCTAAGTTGCTGAGGCAGGCCTTTTTTTTTTTTTGGTGTTGGCGATTGAATCCAGAGACATCCTACCGCTGAGCTACATCCCCAGCCCTATTTTGTTTATTTTTATTTTGAAACAGGGTCTTGCTAAAGTTGCTGAGGGTCTCACTAAATTCAGAGACTGGCCTCCAACTTGCGATCCTCCTGTCTCAGCCTCCCAAATACTGGGATTATAGTCGTATGCCACCATGCTCAGCTCCTATTTTTTCATTTTGAAGCAGGGTCTTACTAGGTTGCTGACGGTCTCGCCAAGTTTCTGAGGCTGGCCTACAACTTGTGATCCTCCTGTCTCAGCCTCCCAAGTACTGGGATCACAGGTGTGGGCTACCATGTATAATACCGGGCGGATTATACTGTGTGTGTGTGTGTGTGTGTGTTTTACTGGGGATGGAACCCAGGGGCATTCTACCTCTGAGCTACACCTCCAGCCCTATTTTATTCTTTTATTTTGAAACAGGGTCTCACTAAGTTGTATTTGGCCTCACTCTGTTGCTGAGGCTGGCTGGGAAACTGTAATCCAACTTGTGACCCTCCTGTCTCAGCCTCCCAAATACTGGGATTACAAGTGTGGCCCCCATGCCCGGCTCTTTTTTTTTTTTTTTTTTTCAGGCATCAGGCTAAATAGAACCAGGGGCCACCTTAGGCCTGGGGGTCACCAGTTTGAGCCCTCTGCCGCCTTGGAAAACAGAGACCCAGGTGGTCTGTCACGGCTGTGGACGCTCACCGCTACGCGGGGTGGAGGCGGCCGTGGGGTGGCTCCACTCGCTCCAGATGCCCGCCTTCTTGGAGCCGTAGATCCCGAAAGGGTTGCAGCGCACCTGCACGAAGTACACGGTGCCCGGCTTCAGGCCGGCCAGGCGGCAAGAGGTCTGGTTGCTTATGTCGTACACCACCTGGGCAGCGAAGGCAGGGTCAGATTGGAGACCGGGGGCGGGGGGCGGGGGCAGGCGGGGCAGGGCGGGCAGGGCACCTTCCAGTCCACGCTGTCCTCCACGCGATAGCGGATCTGGTACTTGGCTTGGAAGAGAAAGTCCTTCAGGGCGGGTGGCGAGACCCACCGCACACTGAGCTGATCCTCCAGGCCCCCCACGCGGCTCACGTGCACGTCGGGTGGGGGGTCGGTGGTCACTGCGGGCAGAATAGGGCCGGGTCACCCGGGACTGTCCTTGGCAGGTCCCCACTGGGTTCAAATCTCCCAGAAGCGTGACTCAGGGAGTGGGGCTTCAGTGGCTCCTGCCTCTGGGACCTCCTCTTTCTCCCCACCCCCAGGCCTGGTGGATTACACGATATAATAGTCCAGAAACACTCAGCGCCTAGCAGCCCTCAATTAATGGGAGCTGTTATCACTATTATTATCTGTGATGGAAGAAACATAATCCTGTCTTCAGGGGTTAAGTGGAAGCCAACTCTGTGGAGGGTGTGTGGCTCAGTGGTTAGCGCTTGCCTAGCATGTGGGAGGCTCTGAGATCCATACTCAGTACTGTAAAAAACAAAAACAAAAACAAAAACAAAACCCAAACAGCTAGGAGTAGGTTAGCACTCCTGCATTCCCAGTACTTGTGAAGCTAAGATAGGAGGATTGCAGGTTGGAGGCCAGCCTCACCAACATAGCAAAGCCTTCAACAACTTAGACCCTGTTTCAAAATAAAAAACAAGCCAGGCACACGCCTGTAGTCTCAGTACTTGGGAGGCTGAGACAGGAGGATTACAGGTTCGAGGACAGCCTCAGCAATTAGTGAGACTCTCATCAACCTAGTGAGACCCTGTTTCCAAATAAATAAAATAGGGCTGGGGGTGTAGCTCAAAGGTAGAATGCCCCTGGGCTCAATCCCCAGTACCACACACACACACACACACACACACACACACACACAAAGGTGAAATTGGTGTTGAATCTGCAAATCCTCCGGTGTCAGCTTCCCACGTGCTGGGATTATAGGTGTACACCACCTTGCCCAGCTTATGATATTATGTTCCCAGATCCAGGGGGCTGTCAGGCAGGGTCCCCGTGGGAGCCCCCGTGCCCATCTCTGGCTCCTTCCCACTTTACCAAAATCCTCTGCGGGACACTTGGCTTGGTGCAGAGAGCACACAGGCTTAGAACTTGCCCGCTGGAGGTTCAGGATGTGAGGAAGAGGGGGGTGGGCTGCGGGCGGAATGGGGGCGCAAGCCAGGGGGTGCCCAGGGATGGCTCTGGAGGCCCTCTGTGGGCGGCAGAGTGGGCTGCTGTCTCCCCCCGAGGCCTGGGTGAGGGGCTGAAAGGGTTAAGGCGCAGGCCTGCTTGGGGCTGAGAAGCACCCTAATTAAATTAGGCCCAATTCTGCTTGCAGATCATCCACTTCCTGCCTCCCGCCCTGACCCCCCCAGCTCCAGGCCTCGGCTTCCTGGGGCGCCTCCTGACCTGGGTGCCCCCTCCCTGCTCCCGGGGGCCCCCTCCTGAACACCTGGGCTGTTGAGGGGGAGGTGGCCCGGCCAGGTGTTCTCTGCCGAGTGGGGATATCCTGGCTGTTTGGGAGGCTTTGGCGTAAGGAGTGGATAACCAGCTACCCCGCCCAAGCCAGGAGGGATCGATCTGGAGTGAGAGCTGTACGGGCGGGGCCTAGGCGGGAACCTGAAGAACACAGGAGATGGGGGGGGACCCGAAGCCCTGGCAGACATGGGGCTCACCCACGTCTAAGATGTCCAGCGTGAGCACGTCGGAGCGGGCCGAGCCCAGGCGGTTGGTGGCCTCCACCCAGATCTCATAGGGCGTGAAGAGAGCCAGGTCCTTGGGGATGTGGCAGGAGTGCGGCCCCACCGTGTGGTACTCCTCACAGGTGTTGTCCTGCCCGTACCACCTGCAGGGCAGGAGGCCCCCCACCCGACGCATGAGGGTCCCCAGCCCTCACCGTGGCAGCCCCAGGGTGCAGGCAGGAGCAGAGGGGCTCAGAGAGGGCAAGCACTGGTGCAAGGTCACACAGCTAAGCAAGGGGACAGTGCCCGGTGAGCCCACCAACCTCAGCTTGTACTTGAGGGAGTAGTTGGTGTGGAGGAAAGTCTCCCCGTGGGCGCCTGGTGTCCAGCGGCAGGTGAGGTCCTTCATGTTCTTGGACCAGCAGCTGATGTTGAAGGGCTTCTCTGGGGGCACTGAGGGAGGAAGGGTGCGGGAGGCTGAGGGGCCCCGTCAGCTGTGCACGGGTGGCAGGGGGCTGCCAGGTGCTGGACGCCAGCGTTGGAGAGGAAGGAGGATAAAGAAGGCCACCTTAGCCTGGTGCTGTGGCACACGCCTGTCATCCGAGTACTTGGGAGGCTGAGACAGGAGGATTGCAGGTTCAATGACAGCTCAGCAACTTAGTGAGACCCTCCGCCACTTTCCAAATAATAAGAAATAAAAAGGGCTTGGGGGAGCTGGGCGTGGTGGCGCACACTTGTAATCCCAGCATTTGGGAGGCTGAGACTGGAGGATCCGGGTTTGAGGCCAGCCTCAGCTGCTTAGTGAGGCCCTCTGCAACTTAGTGAGACCCTGTTTCAAAATAAAGAATAAAAAATAGGGCTGGGGGTATAGCTCGGAGGTAGAATGCCCCTGAGTTCAATCCCCAGTACCGCAAAAAAAAAAAAAAAGGGCTGGGGCTGTAGCTCGGAGGTAGAATGTCCCTGGGCTCAATCCCCAGTACTACACACACATACAAAAGGCAACCTCAGCTGGACAGGGTGGCACACGCCTGTAATCTCAGTACTTGGGAGGCTGAGACAGGAGGATCGCAGGTTCAAGGTTCAGCCTCAGCAAATAGTGAGATTCTTATCAACTTAGCATACCCTATTTAAAAAAAAAAAAAATGACCTTGGGACTTAGCTCAGAGGTAGAACGTCCCTGCATGGGGTCTCTGGCTCCCTCTCTTTGGTCCTGTCTAGATGGAGCCCAGGGCCTGGTGCTTGCTAAGCACTTACTCCACCACTGGACTGCACCCTTCTCATCACATGCGCTCTCTCTCTCTTTTTTTTTTGTACTGAGGATTGAATTCAGAAGCATTCTACCACTCGGCCCTTTTTTTTTTTTTTTTTCCGGTACTAGGGATTGAACTCAGGGGCATTCTACCTCCTAGCTATAACCTCAGCCCTACTTTTTATTCTTTATTTTGAAACAGCTTTTTTTTTTTTTTTTTTTTTTTTTTTTTTTTTTTTTTTTTTTTTTTTTTTTTTTTTTTTTTTTTTTTTTTTTTTTTTTTTTTTTGCGGTACTGGGGGTTGAACTCAGGGGCATTCTACCTCCGAGCTACACCCCCAGCCCTATTTTTTTTTTATTCTTTATTTTGAAACCGAGTCTCACTAAGTTGCGGTGTGCCTCACTAGGTAGCTGAGGCTGGCCGCGAACCCGGATCCTCCGGTCTCAGCCTCCCGAATGCTGGGATTACAAGCGTGCGCCACCACGCCCGGCTTATTTTATTTTTTTTGAGACAGGGTCATGGTCATGCTAAGTTGCTAAGGCTGCCTTCAAACCTTTGATCTTCGTATCTTAGACTCTCAAGTACTGGGATGACAGGTGTGCACCGCCATGCCTGGTTCCATGGGGCACTTTTGAGAAAGATGGGTGGGGTGGGTCTCCACTCTCTTCCCATCCCAGAGTCCCTGCACCTGTGCCAGCGTGCCCCTGGGGGCGACCATGACTCGAGTGCCCCTCTCCCAAGGTGCACTTGGGTGTCTGGGGAACCCACTTACAGCCAACATAGAGGCAGGAGCCGGCCAGGATGCTCCCGTCCCGGGCGTGGCATACAAGGTTGTCCCCGGACTGCTGCCGGGACCCATTGAGGTTGGCCAGGGCCAAGCCCAAAGTGGAGGCGTTGAGCACGCGGGACAGCTCCGGGGGCAGGCGGCGCCCGTTGAGGGTCCAGTAGAGGCCCTCGGCGGAGGTCCCTGGCGGGTCCCCATGCACCGAGCAGGTGGCTTGCAGGGAGGAGCCGATGAGGAGCGTGGGATCCTGGGGGCTGATCACTGCCGTGTCTGGGGTCGGAGGAGAGAGCTGGTCAGGCCCGTGGGGCTCAATGGCCCCGAGAAGTTGTTTGTTCCCCACTTTTTTCTGTGGCACTGGGGGTTGAATCCGGGGGCATTTTACCTCTGAGCTATACTCAGCTCTTTTTTAAAGTTTTGTTTTGAAACAGGGTCTTGCTAGGTTGATGAGAGTCTATCTCCTAAGGCTGGCCTTAAACCTCGATATCCTCCTGTCTCAGTCTAAGTACTGGAATTAGAGGTGTGGGCCACCATGTCTGGCAGTTTACCTCTCATTTTACAGATAAAGAGACTGAGCCTCAGCCAGGTCAGTGCCCAGTCCAAAGTGGGGGCAAAGCCAAATCAACCCGGGTCTGTCTGACCCCAGGGCTCCAGTCCTTCCAAGTTGCATCAGAACTGTCTTGTGCAGGTCCCTGAGTTGTCAGAGTCAGGCACAAGGCAGAGATGCCCACTCAGTTCCAAGTGACTGTGTGTGTGTGTGTGTATGTGTGTGTGTGTGTGTGTGTGTGTGTGTTATTGGGGATTGAACCCAGAGGCATTCTACCTACAAGTTATACCCCAGCCCGATTTTATTTCTTATTTGGAAACAGGATTTCAATAAGTTGCTGAGACTGGCTTCAAACCTGCAATCCTCCTGTCTCAGCATCCCAAGTTCTGGGATTATAATTGTGTACCACCACACCGGGCTCC
>PVLC010050532.1:0-10461 GCA_004027655.1 Graphiurus murinus | reverse complement strand
TACTGGGGATTGAACTCAGGGGCATTCTACCTCCGAGCTATACCCCCAGCCCTATTTTTTATTCTTTATTTTGAAACCGAGTCTCACTAAGTTGCGGAGTGCCTCACTAGGTAGCTGAGGCTGGCCGCGAACCCGGATCCTCCGGTCTCAGCCTCCCGAATGCTGGGATTACAAGCGTGCGCCACCACGCCCGGCTGACCATATGACTTTGAATATACTAAAATTTAAAGCCGGACATGGTAGTACATGCCTAAATTCCCAGTACTTGGTAGGCTGTGATAGGAGGATCAAGTCTGAAGCCAGTCTCAGCAAGTCAGCAAGGCCCTCAGCAACCTAGAGAGAGCCTGTTTCCAAATAAGAAAAAAAATCAGGCTGGAGGTATAGCTCAAAAGTAGAATGCCTCTGGATTTAATCTCCAGTAACATACAAACACATATACACGCACACACAATGTGAATTTAAGGGTGTATGAATTAATTTTTAATAAAATGACTACTCAAAGCAGAAAATTTTTTCAGACATCCTATTTCTTTTTTTACAAATGGATAATAAACTACTTCAGTGTACTCTAAATTATGGAGTTGAGCTCTAGAGCCCAATATAAAAAATAATTTGATAATTTTCCCTATCCTCACAAGAATTAGATATATCAATCAATGAAATCTCATAGGGAACCCAGAAACAGTGAAGACAGCGAATTCGCCAGAGTATGAAAAAACTTTCCAGAGAGTCATAAATGCTATCAGTCTCTTCAAAGTTTGTTGAGAATAGTAAGCGGCTTGAAAAGCCAGGCTATCTTGTGTCATCCCTTTTGTGTTAGAGTTTACCCAGCAGTTCTTTTGTCTTTGCTCTTTATTGAAACCAATTATTCCTTAGACTCTGAAACTCTTCTTCAAATTTCAGACAAAAAAATATTAAATTCCAGTTTAGTCACCAGTACTTTTGCTGACCTAATATGTAATTATCACAAGCGGCTATGAAGACCTGTAGCCCTGCATTTTATTAAATTGTTCTGTTAATATTATATCTATCTAACAGCAAATATTAATCAAACAGAACCTGCCTCAGGAAATGAATTTTTTTAAACACACTTCTTTTTTGTTTGTTTGTTTTTGTTTTTTGGGGTTTTTTTTGCGGTACCGGGGATTGAACTCAGGGGCATTCTACCTCCGAGCTATATCCCCAGCCCTACTTTTTATTCTTTATTTTGAAACCGAGTCTCACTAAGTTGCGGAGTGCCTCACCTCACTAGGTAGCTGAGGCTGGCCGCGAACCCAGATCCTCCGATCTCAGCCTCCCGAATGCTGGGATTACAAGCGTGCGCCACCACGCCCGGCTTAAACACACTTCTAATGATTTGAATGTGTCCATCCCAAATTCAGGCATAGCCAGTATGATACTAATTAAGAGGTTATTGGACCATCGGGTTTTCTTCAAGAATGAGGTGAAGTGTCATAAAGGATGCTGGATGCAGCGTTCAGCTGTCTTGCCATTCCACTTTCCATCATGTAGGGACACAACATTCCTGTTCTTTGGACTGCACGGTTCTCACCAAACAACTGAACCTGCAGGCACTTTGTTTTGGAATTCCCAGCCTCTAAAATTGTAAGGAAATAAAATTATTTGTAAACTATCCATTCTGAGGGTTTTGTTGTGTTTTATTTAAGTGACACAAACAAACTAAGCACCCACTAAAATAATACTGCAATGGAACCAGTTGAGTGTTTTGTTATAGAGGAAACTATATCAACTAGTACCTCAGCATTATAAGGAACCTGTTTGTGCAGCTCAACAAATACCAATTATAGTATTATCAGGGATAGCTTAGATCCTAGAGATGAAATATAAACAGAAGACAGTTTTTTTTTCCTCAGAGTACAACCCATTAAGTCCTAAATTTATAATTCTGTGAATATTTCAATGAAATTAACAGAGATGCATTAAAGAGGGTTTCAAATCATAATGTAGAGATTACATATCCCTTATATATAGGAAATATATGTTAAAATATACATTTCTCCAGTGCTCTAATCTTTCCACCTACTTTTCAAAAGAACAGAACTTTAAAAACATAATATTTAGTTCAAAAATTGCCATAACAGGTACGTCTATTGTTCAGTTTAATTTTCATAGGTGTTCCACGTCTGAGATGATGGACTTAACAGGTTAAAATTATACAAGCATTTGCTATATTTGAATGGGAAATTTCTCCATTTTACATAGTCATGTGAAAATATGACCTTGCATATAAAACTCACCCTGATATACAGATCTTTGTATATCACCAACTTTTAAAGTAGTCAGTCAAGGCCATCATTGTCATTCCTACAGATAAAAATAGCATTTTGCTTTCATATAAAATATTGCCAATGCTATGACTCTAGATAACCAGAAATTATTCAAAGTCGTTAATGTGGTTATTAGCATTCCTGGACCTTATTTTCAACATACCGAAGTCCAATTTCCTGTTTGAATGTAAGCCTAAAATGTCCACATTGTGTCATTGAAACACCAGATGTCAATTTGATAAAAAACACTTTTTAATCCATCAAAGAGCTATGCCTAGGGTAACCATAAAGTCGAACTTGACTGCTTTGATTGCTTAGAGATGAGACTTTCAGGGCCCTTTAAAATATGAGGCCATGAAACAAACTATCTCTAAAATGATCTTCTGCCTTCCAGTTTTCTAATTTCTAAGTGAAATTGCTTAGCCCCTGGAGAAGAGAATAAGCATTTAAATAGACATTCAAAAGAAAATTTACTTTGAAGGGAGGGGCTGCGATGACAGCAGAAGGAAACAGAAAGATCAATGTTAACTACCAGCTCATATGGCTTCAGACATATGCTCCTTATGAGCCAGAAGTTCTGGGGAGTCACAGCAATTGTAAAGCAGGAACTCATCCTTCAGGTTATGAAGGGATGGCTTAAAACTCTCTTATAAAGGCTGTCAGTCTACTCAATATTCAGCCCTTTGCAAGACAACACTTAGCTATTTGCATAAAGAGAAGCCAACTATCAGTACTTTGTTGATTTTTTTTTTTTTTTTTTGAGGTACTGGGGAATGAACCCAGGGGCATTCTACCTCCGAGCTATACCCCCAGCCCTAGTTTTCTTTATTTTGAAACAGGGTCTCTCTAAGTTGTGGAGTGCCTCACTAGGTAGCTGAGGTTAGCCTCGAACTGGGATCCTCTGGTCTCAGCCTCCCAAATGCTGGGATTACAAGCGTGCACCCCCACGCTTGGCATGAAATAACTGAATTTTACTGCCAATATTCTAACCATCAGTTTCTGAGTTACTTTGAGAATAGAACACACACACACACACACACACAGAGATGCTGATAGAGATGATAGATTAAATAGATAGATAGATGATAGATAGATAATAGATAATCTTTTTTTAAGAGCATGTGCCCAGTATAGTGGCAAAATTAATCCTAGTAATTGGGAGGCTGATATAGAAGAATGAAAGTTTTGAGGCCAGACATAGCAACTTAGGAAGGCCCTCAGCAACTTGATAAGACTATTTCAAAACAAAAAGTAAAAGGGGCCGAAGAGGTGGGTTGAGAATGCCCATGGATTCCATCCCCAGTACCAAAAAAGAAAAAAAAGAAATGTTTCATGATTAAGAAAAATAGTCAATTATGTTTTTATAATAAAACTGTCCAAAAATAGATACCAAATGTAGTTTAATTCAACAAAATAGTTCTTGAGCACTTATTATGTAATCTACAAGCAAAGATAAAATTAAAAATAGAAGTGAGAAACAACATACTGGCAGAGGTGAAAAGTCAGACTGGATAGACTGCAAAAGAAAAGAAGTAAGTCACAGAATCCTCTGGAGCTATTTAGAATATTTGCAAAGACAAAAACTAGACTACACTAACTAAAACATATAATGTCAGCTCATGTATTATAATAATTTTGTCATTTATATGTTTACTGAAATCAACATAGTGCTGTAGAAAGTAAGTAATGACAAATAGTTTATAAAGCACTTTTTAAGAACCTAATTTCTGATATGTTACATTTTAGCTTTCTTGGGATTCACATACGAATAATGATCTTTTCTCTAAGTTGTAATACTAATAAGATATTGTTGTGTGTGTGTATCTCTGTAAGTATGCACACATTATTTATGTAAGTAAATTTTACTTAGACACAGCTAAGTTCTATTCTTATACAGATTTATTCACTGAGATTTAAGTGGTTTTTTTTTTGTGTGTGTGCATGTGTGTGTGTGTATGTGTGCACATGATCACATACGTATGCACACATGGTGGGAGAGGCTTTTAAGCCTCCAGGAAATAAATGATAGTAAATATATAGTCTAAATACCTCTCACATCTTTAACTGCACTATAGCCTGCATGGAAGCCAAATTTTCTGTTTTACTCAGTGTGTCATGTTTTTGACCATAGTACATTGACCTTTTTCTTCAAGGTTGTGTATAATTAGAGTCAGATTCGCAATATGCAGCCAACTATAAAGAAAACTCGAGAGTAGGTGGATAGTTTTAAAGCCTCAAAACATCCCTGTTATTGCCAAAGACAATGACTAAAATTAGTTCTTTTTCAGGTTATTTTATTGGAGTTTAAAATGATTTGGTCTCATAAGACACTCTTAGAATGAAAATATTCAAGGGACAGGAACATTTCTTAAGCTGTTATCAGTGTCCTCATTAGTGGTGTTTAATTGACAGCTTGCAGAGGTGCCTAGGGGAAGACAGGGGCAGGAAAGCAGGGTACCACAGATAAACAACCTTGAATTTACAGTCTGGGCCTAGTTCTAGACATTTTAGAAGTATAAACTAATTTTCTACTTCTAACAATACTAAGCTTTTTTTCCCTCTTCATTTAACTGGTTTAGATTAAATTCTCACTGGGTTTCTATGAGACATTGATTATATATATCAATATATTGAATATATATGTATATATATATATATATTCAAATGTGTCAATTTAAAGATAAATTTTTAGAAAATGGATTTCTTCTATCATTGTATAGTGTATTTACTATACAATGAATATACTATACAATTCACTATAGTGTATTCCCATTTCCCTATAGGACAAGTCTATATAGTGATTTAAAGCTAGAAAAAAATTAAAATAAACTCCTTTCATATATTTCATTTTTTACTTTTTATTGTTAAGTAATATACCTGTGAAACATTAAAAATAATACAGTATTATAAGACTTATTATGAAAAATACTGATTACTAACTACCTATCCTTTTGCCTGGCCATGTTCCCAGACTAAATAAACACAACATTTCAAGTCTTGAACCATTTCTTACTGTAGTTTCCTCAGTGTTTTAGACCAGCACCATCCTTAGACCAGACGAGCATAAATATGGATCCAGGGAAGTGGCCTGATGATCGTATTTCTCCTCTTGGGTTATGTGTATAGTTCTTTCTTGAGATCTTGTAAAACTAAATAATCAAAATTGTGTCAACAAAGCCAGGCGTGGTGGCGCACACTTGTAATCCCAGCATTCGGGAGGCTGAGACCAGAGGATCCGGGTTCGTGGCCAGCCTCAGGTACCTAGTGAGGCACTCTGCAACTTAGTGAGACCCGGTTTCAAAATAAATAAAAAAAAAATAGGGCTGGGGGTGTAGCTCGAAGGTAGAATGCCCCTGAGTTCAATCCCCAGCACCGCAAAAAGAAAACAAAACAAAACAAAAAACTGTGTCAACATGCTGTTTTGGGGTAACCCTCTCATTTACATCAGACAAGGATAAGTCCAGAGCCTGGGCTGCCCACAGTCCACTGTTGAACCTTGGCCTAGAGCCATATATAGAGAGGGTCCTTATCATTTCATACTCCAATCACCTCATTGTCTCAGGTCCATAGCACTCAGTATTAGTCAATATTCTTTGTCCTGTATGTCCCTTGTTGCTGGTACCATCTAATAGCTCTATGCCATTTATTTGTATGTATTATTTTTTGGGTATAGGGGATTGGACCCAGGGGCATTCTACCTCTGATTTACATCCCCAGCCCTATTTTATTTTTTATTATAAAACAGGGTTTCACTAAGTTGTAGAGGGCCTCAAAAAGTTATTGAAGCTGGCTGTGAAGCTGAGATTATGCTGTATCACCCTCCCAAGTACTGGGATTACAGGCATGCACCACCATGCCCAGTTATGTTATAATTATCATTGCTGATGGTATTAATATACTTGTTTGGAAATTTGCTGTTGTCCTTGCAATTGTTCTTTCCAAAGTGACCAAGATATGTAGTGACCAATCTGAAACTCAATTTCCAGCCTTTCAGCAATCCTTTTTCATTCATTTCAGAAATGAAACACATTAACACACCTCTGACCTTCTTTGACTGAACTTGTCTCCTAAAGGGATATATGAATGCAGGGCAGGACATAGGAAAGACACCAGTATGTGGAAAACTTTAAACCTGGTATAAAAACTTACTTTGAGGTTTTTAGTGTGCTGATGCTTTTTTTTTTTTCTTGAATTACTCATCCATTTAGGTTCCTCAGTAGGTAGAAATAGTTACCTCTTAAATATTTCTGAGCATCCAAAAGCAGGTAATCTTTTTTTTCTGGGACTAGGCCTATAAATATTAATTGCAAGCCAAGTGTGGTGGTGCATGCTTGTAATCCCAACATTTAGGAGGCTGAGACCAGAGGATCTAGGTTCGCGGCCAGCCTCAGCTACCTCCGAAACTTAGTGAGACCCTGTATCAAAATAAAGAATAAAAAATAGGACTGGGGGTTTAGCTTGGAGATAGAATGTCCCTGAGTTCAATCCCCAGTACCACACACACAAAAATTTATATATATATATATATATATATATATATATATATATATATATATATATATATATTGCAGTCCTATTCTGAAGAATTTCACTTTCTAGAGCTTAAAAGATGGATTATAGCATAACTATTTGAGATAATGTCCTACAAAGAAATAATTGGGAAGTCAGAGAAGGTAACCACCACTTTACCCAGGGAGAAGACTTTTCTAGTAAGGTATCACTTGAGTTTGTGTGGTTGGTAACGAGCAGACATTAGTCTTATACTCTAGGCAAAGGAAAAGCAGGGATGAAAAAAAAGCATTTCATATATGCAGACACATGAAATGCTGTTCAGAGGGCGTTTACTATGATCACAGCCGAATTTATAACTTTTTGCAGTCAAGGTCTCATGGATTCCAATCAGTTTCAATCTTTCTTTGGTTCCTTAATTTAAATTTCACATGCTACAAACCCAAGGCCGATTTACTCACATTGTACAAGCAATTCAGATCAACATGCAGCTTGAAACAAAAATAAATTTTACACATATCAGAATGGTGAAACATCCAAGATGCATCAAAGTACTAATGGAACACCATAGACCTAGAAGCTGCATAGAAAGGAATACTGGGAAATAAAATGGGGGGAAAGAATGGAGCTTGAACTTGATTCCACTAGCAATAAGAAGTCCTCACAATGGTTTTAAATAAAGCTGATGTCATTAGAAATTAAGTAGCATTGTTAAATGTGCTTTGTAGGATGTTATTCCCAGTTAATATGGAAGATATACTGGAGATAAAAAGGAGTTAGAAAATGAAAACCCGTACTTTGACCTAATAAGTCTGATTCATGCTATCTGTACCAATTAGTTCCTTGATATTTATATGCCAGGTGTGCCCCTCACCTTAACTGAAACTGCCCAGACTTATACCTGATGTCCATTCTTTAGAGTTATATGAAACCTGGCTTAACTATGAGGTAAAGATGATCTGTAGTGTACATAACTCAGACTAATTCTAAGCTTCTTGCAGCCAGCATTCCCAAATCCACACTTAAATAGCATCATTCACTTGACCTGTTTGGGAAAATAATGTTTAGAAATTGTTAGAAATTGCCATCCTGAAAGTTGACATGAAATAATGAGCACACCAAGCAAACGATTTTCAGAACATACACTCTGCTGGCACAATCTATTTTAGACAAACAATGGGAAGCTTAAAATAGCCACGGTGTCATGGTGGCTATTTTGAAATGAATAAAATGTTTTAGGTGACAAAGGGACATGTTTGCTCTCCTTCACAAGGTCACCAGGGATACTGAACAAGTTTCTGTGATGTACTCTTTTGAAAAGGAAAAAAGAATAATATGACCATGACTTCATGAGTAGGAAAATCATATTTGTGCTTTCCAGAGGCTTTTAGCTGTTATTTATTTAAGCTAATAATAAATTCTTCTCAGAAACTTAACATTTTCATATAATTATTCCTTCTTTTTAAAGTGTATCTCTATTTATAAGGTTATTACTTTATATTCCCTAGTGTAAAAAAAAATCTAAATATTACATATGCACAAAAGACTACCTTGTTTTGTTTCAGCATTATAAAGGTTGGCATTTTAAAATTGATAGTACAGGACATAGTTAATTATGAAATACAAAGTACTAAAATCTCATTATATTTTGTATCCATGCTGTATGAAAATTATCTCCTGTCTATAGAAACTTGAAATGAAAGATTTTGAAAAAACTGTAACGACATTTTTTTATCAGTCACAGTACTGGAACACAAAAATGATGCACTTAAAGAATCTACGTGAACAGAGTCTAATAAAGGTAGTGTTTCTAGAATTTGGTTATATCAAAGAAGTAATAATAAATAGTGAAAAAGTATTCAAGGTCTGGGATATCATACTCACAGTTATCACCACTGGATTGATGAAACAAGAAGATGAAGCATAACCATCAAAAGTAGGAGCAAAGGAGGGGAGGCTGACCAAAGTGAGCTGCAGCTCTCAAGGTATACCACCATTGCCCACACCACGGCCAACTATGGAGAGTCATGAAATAGCAAGGGGAGATCATATCTTAATCTCTCCCTCCTTTTACAAATTTTAAATTACTGGTAGATCTTTCCAAGTAATCAGAGGAAAATTATGTTCATATAATGCAGCCTATAGAGATTAACATCTTCAAGCAGAAAGGCTGAAAGGTTAGAGGATAAAAATTGTGAGCACACTACTTTTATCATTCAACATTCATGTGTCAAATAACATTCCGTGTGATATATTCAGATGAAGAATCTCCTAGTTTCCCAAAAAGGAAAAATGCAATGGGTCATCAGACACCACAAAATGCAAAGTGTAATTAAATGAATAAAAACTAGCCATCACAGGTACTGGTATATGCATTTGCACTGTAATGTACAACAATTAGTATACAAAAAAGAAAGCTACTATAGTCCTGATTTCATAGCTGGTCATCCAACCTAAATGAGTAATCATAGCTTCCTTTTTGATTTATGTATTCTGTCTTTCTCTGCCCTGCCAAGAGTTACCAAGTTTCTTTTTTCTTTTCTTTTCTTTTCTTTTCTTTTCTTTTCTGGAGGAATGACACAAACTACTCTCACTGTAATTTTCAAGTTCCTGCAGGGCTTTTCTTCTTAGGGCTGTTTTAGGCTCATTTTAATGGTCATAATTGAACACCAGAACACTGAGTTGCACCCAAGTACAAGTGTTTCTTCGGATTCCAGACATAGTCCTACTTGTTAGATTATGCACCCATAATCCATTTGCCCTAGGCTATGGAGTGGGCAGCATCCTGCTCACTATAGTGATTCAGAAGAATAATGATTTAGTAGCATAAGGAATATACAATTGTTGAGGAGTGAACTCAGCTTCCAACTGAAAGGAATTAAGGCTGTGTTTCCTAGAACTCTTTTTCTCTTGGATTGCCAAACCCCAAGCCCTGGGAACAGGGAAAAAAATATTTTAGTATATTATTTGGAATGTTCATAATACTTTGGTGTATGAACCCTTGAAATCCGAGAAATGCAAAAAGGTCACCCTAAATTGGCTTCTGCTTTAAGGCATGTATCATAACTTATATGACAACACACCAATACTAATTAGGTATTGGCTCCATAAGTTAGACTTCAACAGGCTTTACTATCCAGAAGTTTTTGAATAAGAGAGAACAGGATACAAACAGTGAATATCATCAATGAAGGCTCATTTCAGACTGTTGTAAAAGGCTTACTGATATCTACAGAATGAGTCAGCTTGTCAACCTGATCACTGATAAGCTTTTCTGCCCAGGAAGTAATCTAGTGGGAATTTATATGAATACAGATAATGGTCCCAGTGCATCTAGTCTCTAAGTACCTCCCTAAAAGACTCCCTTGTAACCAGATTTGCTCTTTCTAATTCCCTGGAAAACTGTCAAATCCACTAACCACTCTCCCTGAATTCATTAGGATCCCTGTTCCAGGCCATTTCTCATTGCAGGCAAAGCAAACAACCAGACATACTGTCCAAAGTTCTTCTCACCAATATATTTTCTTTCCACCCTATTCATCAGGACCACCTGTAAGTGAGGTTGAAGTGTACCAATGTGTATTTCTAGCAATGCTGAACACCATGCAGATCCATTTGTATGACATACCTAGATGTGGCTGATTTCATTTTCTATTGACCAGAA
>PVLC010050531.1:0-10070 GCA_004027655.1 Graphiurus murinus | reverse complement strand
AGAGCACATATTTATTGAGCGCCTAACTTTGCTAGGCTATAAATAAGGCACGCTTCCTGAACTTCAGCCTATTTGGAGAAAAACATCACGAACAATAATCGCACAAATGATGTTGTAAATGTAACAGAATGGTTAAAATTCTAAAAGAACTGAAAACATGCTGATTAGAGTGTGAAGCAATAATGCAGACATTTCTTGCACATTGCTGGTGGAAATATAAAAGAGTGAAACCAGCCAGCACAGTGGCACATGCTTGTAATGCCCCTGGGTTTAATCCCTAGTACCAAATAAATAAGTAGTGCGACCAGCGACCACTTTGAGGACAGTTTTGCAGCATCTTTTTTTTTTTGGTACTAGGGATTGAATCCAGGGGCATTTTACTTCCGAGCTACATCCCCAGCCCTATCTTTTTAATTTTTATTTTGAAACAGGGTCACCCTAGGTTGATGAAAGTCTATTTGCTGAAGCTGTCCTTGAGCCTGCGATCCTCTTGTCTCGTCCTCCTTACGAGTGTGGTCATCATGCCTGGCTTGCAGTGTCTTATAAAGGTAAGCATCCACTTACCACACAGTTCAGCTGTCACATTCCTGGGTGCATACTAGAGAAAATGAACTTTATGCTCACATAAAAACCTTCATGCATATTCATGGCACCTTTTAAAACAATAGCTAAGAACTGCAAAAACTCTTATGTCCTTTAATGCATAAACAAACTAAAGTATGTGTAACTAATGAAATACTACTCAGCAAGAAAAATGAACCAGCCATTGCTGCACACAAGTTCAATCTTGAAAGGTTACATAATGTATGATACCATTTATATAACATTATCCCAGTGACAAAGATATAATTATAGACAACATATCAGTGGTTGCCAGGAGTTAAGGTTGAGCTAAGGTCTATTAAGGAGTAAAGTGAGGAAGATTCTTGATGGTGGTGGAAAAGTTCTGTATCCTGACTGTGGCACATGTTATGCATTACACACACACACACACACACACACACACACACACGGAACTATATATCCTTCCCAATAGTACATCAAATTCTTATGAAATCCAGATATTATCTGTAGTTTAGTTAATTATATCAATGCCAATTTACTTTTTTATTGTTTTTGATAAGGGACAATGATTATGTATGATGTTATCATTGGGAGAGGCCGAATGAAGAGTCCTGCCTATTAATTTTTCAACTTATCGTGAGTTTTATATTATTCTTTTTTTTTTTTTTTGCACTACTGGGGATTGAACTCAGGGGAATTCTACCTCCAAGTTTTACCCCCAGCCCTATTTTTTATTCTTTATTTTGAAACGGGGTCTCACTAAGTTGCAGAGTGCCTCACTAGGTAGCTGAGGCTGGCTGCGAACCCGGATCCTCCGGTCTCAGCCTCCCAAATGCTGGGATTACAAGCGTGCGCCACCACGCCCGGCAGTTTTATATTATTCTAATAAAAGGTATAAATGAAAAGTTTAAGTACAATAAAAATTAAAATTATTCTAAAATATTCTAAAATAATGTACTATATATTTTGTTAGAAAAATTCCACAGATCAATAGTTTACTAGAATTGTGATCTGTTCTCAATGGAAAAATACAGAGTGTGAGGAAGATGTTTAAATTCAGGAGTTAAAAAACATAATCTGGAACATTTGCTGGTATGTGATAAAGCTTTCTTTTCATCTGTCCTACAATTAGGATAGGCTGACCTGACACCTGTACATGGCAGCTTTCATGTTGATATTGGCTAGTGGTGTATATTTTTCTACTCTTATTTCTTACTAATTTTTATCTCTATATTTATTTGAGGATGCATATATTTAGGTCTTGCTTTTAGAACTTCAATCTGATAATTTCAATCTATTAATTGAGGTATTTAAATCCCTTATATTTAATATGATTATTGATAAATTGTGTTCAAATCTATCATCTTTTTTGTTTTCAATTTGTTTTATCTGCCCTGTTTTCTTTTCTTCTTGTTTTGCCTTATTTTGGCAGAAATAAAGCCCAGGTACAAGACTCATGAAAATTACTTCAGAATATATGTAATCAAATTACTTAAAGTTAGTGATAAATAGAAATATGTCAGATAAAAAGACTCATTTGTGGACAGAGAGTTGAGCTAAGGTCTGACTATAAAGGGGTAAAAGATGACAACATATATTCATCAGAAATGATGCAAAATAAATACTTTTTTGGGGGGCACCGTGGGTTGAACACAGGGCATTCTACTTTTGAGCTACACCCCAAGCCCTATTTTATTTTTTTAATTCTGAAACAGGGTCTCGCTAAGTTGCTGAGGCTAGCCTTGAACTGGCCATCCTCTTGTCTCAGCCTCCCAAGTACTGGGATGACAGGTGTGCATCACCACGCCCAGCTAAGAGTAACATCTTTAAAGCATTAAAAGAAAAAATAAATAAATAACTGGCAGCTTGAAATTTGCTATCTGACAAAAATACTTTTCTAAAAGAAGATGAAATAAGGATTTCTTCAGAATACAAAAACTGCACGAATTTATTGCAAGCAGATCTGCACTACAGGAAATGTTAAAGTAAATCTGGCAAGCAGAGGAAAAATGACACCAGATAGAAACCCGGGAGGACATGAAGAAATGACTGGACAGGCATCACTGGACTGCCAATCTCACGATCAAATAAAAACCTTTGCTCACTGATTACACTTCTTTATAAACAATACTCTGTTTAAATTAATATAATGTCACCGATTATGGGGTTTATTACACATGCAGAAGTAAAAACATATTACACTGCGAAAAAGGCCTGAAAGAGAGAAATGAGATATACCGTTGTAAGTTCTTACACTATAAGTAGTGAAGTACCACTTGTAGATAAACTGTGATAAACTAGCGGTGCACACTCTACACCCCTCAACAATCACTTGTTTTAACAATCGCTTTATTTATAAGTCCATTTTATTTCCATTGTTATTGATGGATTGTTTTGCATATGACTGCCACTTTTGTTTGGAGAGTTTTAGCTGAGTAGTAGAAACTCCTGACTGTGAAAATCAGCAACATCTACATTGAGTAGAGCTTCTGCCCAGGAACTGGTGAAAACCCCAGTGTATATGTGAAAATAGCTCTCCATTTCATTTTTTCTAACATGTGGTCATTTCTGACAGGAAAACTCTTTTTTCTTGTTATTTTTGCAGCAAATTTTTATAAGAATCCGAGAAAAGAAAGCTACATTAATAGTTACAAAGTATCTTATCAAATGTCTACTTATAAGAAATATTCTATTTTCAAAATGACAGTCGCTTCCCAGCCTGAAGTTCTAAATAAGAAACCTGACAGCTGGCTGCGCTGGCGGGACAGCTACACTGGAGGACGAAGCGCCATCGTGTGGCATGATTGAAAAATGACTTTAAGGTTTGACTCATTTTTCTTGCCTTTGGATCTACGGAGCTCACGATGGCTTCTTTGTTTCATCTCTGTCTAAATACAATCGACTTGTGTAAAAGTCCCTCTTGCAACAGCTGGAACTGTTTGGGATGAGCCAGGACGGAGGTTGCTTTTGCTAGTGAAGAGTTTTGGTCCTTTTGAAAAAAACTGGGAGCATAGTGCCCTCTTGTGGTAGAGCTGTCACTTCGCAAAGAGAGTGGTAAATTTTTCTCTTGAAGCCAATCCAAATGTTTCAGCGGAGTTCTGAGTAAAGTCAGATAGAAGCAAGAAGCTCAGATATGCAAATGCACAGCAAGGCGATTATAAATAACAATAATGAACTGAAAATCTTAATAATCTAGGAGAAAGAATTTTGAAAGTTTTCACCATAAAGAAATGTTAAATATTTGAGGAGAATATGTTTAACCTGATTTAAACATTACACAATGGTTTATATTTATTGAAACATCACATGGTACCACAACTAATATGTACAATTTTTATGTTTTTGTGTATCAGTTAAAATAAATATAATTTAAAAGGACTTGAATATTGTTATATAATCTCAACAGATTGTATCTTCTGTTAGTATTGCATAAGAAGAACAAGAAATTTCATCTTACTATGATGTTTTAGAAGAAATTTGTTATGAAGTATTGGTTTTGAACCTTAATAGACATTTCCTGCAAGTGTCTTTTGTGGGTTAATAAAAGTAATTGAAAATAATGATATTTTTAGGCTATTTATTTATTTATTTATGTGGTACTATGGATGGAACTCAGGGGCATTCTACCTCTGAGCTATATCTTCAGCACTTTTTATTTTTTATTTTGAAACAGGATCTTTCTAAGTTGTTGAGAATCATGCTCAGTTTCTGAGACTGTCCTTGAACCTGTGATCCTTCTGGCTTAGCCTCCCAAGTACTGAGATTATAGATGTGCGCCACCATGCCCAGCCTCTAGCCACTTTAAGTTGAAACAAACAATAAAATATCCCCAAATTTATTGTCAGTTTCTATTTTTTAAATGCTACTAATTTTAATTCTTATGTTTCAATAACCCAAATTCTTAGCATATGTCTGGCCTTAAAAAAACACAAGGGTTCCCTCAAATATTATTTAATTAATAGACAACTTCGTATTACATTATCTTCTAGAATTAAGATATGAGCCCTCTTATGAAATAAAGGGTTTAGGCAATAAAAGCTGTGTAAATTAATTTTTATATTAATGCATTTGAAGGAAGTTTATTATATATATACATATATAAATATATATTTTGTAGTGAAGATAGAACCCATGGACATTCTACCTCTGAGCTAAACAGCAGCCATATTTTATTTTTTATTTTTAAACAAAGTCTCACTAAGTTACAGAGGACCTCACTAAATTGCTAAGGATGGCCTTGAACCTGCTATCCTTCTGTCTTAGCTTCCCAAGTGCTGGGATTACAGCATGTGCCACCATGCCTAGGTGAAAGCTTATTGTATTAAAGATAAAGCCCTTGCTTCTAAGGAGTGCACTGAGTAATTAAGCAAAAACTACCTAACGTATATGTAATATACTCTTTATTTAATATATAATATATTAATATAATATTAGAGTATTATATAATCTCTATTATAATGCATAATATATGATATATATGGAGAGAGATAAAGAGAAAAAGAGAATCTGATTTTCCCAAAGTGGATTTTTCTAAAAGTAAAGTTCATAATCATTTAGTCTTTCCTCAAAGGAAATATAATTCTATGGCTAATTTTCCTATTTTCTCAACTTTCTGAAATACAGAGTATAAATAAAAAATTTTAGTTGATATAAAATTGTTTGCATAGTGTGGTTATCCTCCGAGGTCTATTCCTGGCTTCTCAATAGTTACAAAAGGTGGAAATTTGAGATAACGAGACATTAAGGGATGCAGGGTCTCCTTTTCATTTCCACATTTCTCTTAGCACAAAATCTTCAGCACAAAGTAAATTCTGAAGCCCTCTATCCTGCTGTGAGTGTATCCCTCTATCTTTGCTCTCTTCCATAGAGAGTATGAGTTTTCCTCTTTGGTTTTGGTTTGAAGACTTCCAGACCTTGTCGCCCACGCTGGTCTGCTCTCATGCTTGACTTTCCATTATTCCTGCCACACAGTGAGTCACAGACACGTTCCTATATGGTTAGCACTTTCGAGGTACTTAGTAAACAGGAGCAAGGAGAGGAAATTCATAAACTGCTTTTCAGGATTTACAGTCTGGTTAAAAAAAAAAAGTCTCAATATCAGAAGCAATGAAGAGCAGTAAGAAATAAAACAGGATCCATGTCACAGGTGGACACAAGCCAGAGGGAAGCATCAGAGGTCTACGGAGCTCTTCACAATGGCACACTCTGCTCATCCACAAAATCCTGTATAAAATCTCAGACATAGAAGTATATAATGCCAAAGGTCACATGTTAGTTAGAGCACTTGAGATAATAACAAAGATCCTAATAGCACAATTATTGATAACTAGGAGATAAAACTTCTTGAAGCTCAACTATATGGCATTATGCTAAATAACAATTTAACCATTCATATTTTATAGATGAGAAAAGGGAAGTTTAGGGAGATTCAGCACCATCACTACCATCACTTATCACTTACCCATGATGACATGCTCTGGGACATGTGTCAAAGGCCTTTTGTCACCTCGACCATGGCAGGTGCAATTCTACAAACCTGGTCTAGATCAGTCACTCCGTGTGGCTTCTCCATGCAATCCAGAGACACAATGAACAGGAGAGGGATGAGGTTGCTGCGGGCATCACACAGAGGGTTGTTTTGCCATAAATATTTTTTTAAATGAGGCGTATACACCACAATAATAATAAAAAGTATAGTAAAAACATACACCAGTAACATAGTTGCTTATTATTAGCCAGTATTACGTGCTGTACATCATTGCATTTGCTGTACTTCTGTGTGACTGGCAGTCTCGTAGATCTGTCTGATGAGCATCACCACATACACATGAGCACCAGCACAGCTATGATGCCATAGGTGACCGCACCTTTTCAGCTCCATTACTGTCTTATGTATAATCTTGTGGGACCACCATCATGGATGCCAACATGGTTGATGGAAACTGGGGATTGAATTCAGGGGCATTCTACCTCCGAGCTATACCCCCAGCCCTATTTTTTTATTCTTTTTTTTTTTTTTGAAACCTGGTCTCACTCAGTTACGGAGTGCCTCACTAGGTAGCTGAGGCTGACCTCGAACCTGGATCCTCTGGTCTCAGCCTCCCGAATGCTGGAATTACAAGCGTGGGCCACCACGCCTGGCTTGATGAAAACATCTTTATGTGGTGCATGGCTGTAATTTCTCTTCACCCTCCCCCCAAAGCATCAAACTATGCAGAGAGCATATAGATTCAGTTCCATCTGAGTTTGAGGCTCAGACTCTTGGTCTCTGCTCAGATATTCCTATGTCTGGACTCCAAGGTCCATACTTTTGCCTCTACTCTGCCATCCTCAGTATTTCTCCTCCTACAGCCTGACCAGTCCTGCCAAGCAGAGTTCACAGCAGATTTCTAGAGCCTGAAAAGACATCTCTGGAGCTTCCTGCTAAAAACCACACATCGCTAAAGGGTTTAATTCTTCAGCTTAGGTTTACCTCTGGTCCCCAGAAAGAAGACCTATGGTCAGATAAAGTTTAGGAAACACTTGGTTCTAAAACATTAAAAAGGATGTTTTTTAATTTTTTTTCCACAGGAATTCCAAGCATAGTTGCAGTTGTAGAAATCGGAACACTACTTTTGACCATTTATTAAGAACATACGATATGCTAGGATTTTGCTAGAAGTTTAATATATGTCACCTACTTTAGTGCTTGCAAAAATAATTCAAGTAAACTGTTATTAGCTCATTTTATAGATGAAACAAATGGAAGCAGAGTAGATAAGTAGGAAGGGAAAGAACTGGCTCTAAGCATTATAAACCTCAACAGACTTTGAATAAGGTGTAGGTCACAGTATTTCCCAAGCATATTTGAACTTGGAACTCTGAAAACCTAGGAGCATTCTACCTCTGAGCTATTCTACCTCTGAGCTACACCCCTAGCCTTTTTTGTTTTATTACTTTATTCACTTGTTTTGAAACAGGGACTCATTAGGTTGCTGAGACTCTCACTACATTGCTGAGGCTGGTCTTAAACCTGAGATCCTCCTCTCTCAGCCTCCCAAGTATTGGGATTACAGGTGTGCACCACCATGCCCAACTGTAACATGGATCTTGAGAAACACAATGTTGCCAGCCCAATACTAAATGCTCAGGAAAGGCTATATAATCAGTCCTTGGGAATTAGCCCAATCTTTTACAGACCAAACCAACCATCCCCTCTCCCCTCAACAAGCCAAGGCCCCCAAGTAGGAAAGAGACTTGAATGGAATTAAGGAGCCATGGAGGAGCATGGGTCCCCAGGCTGTGCGAGATCTCAGAGTCACACTCCTATCCTGCCTGTCACCCATCACCAGGCACCATTCTGTCACCCATCACCAGGCACCATTCTTTTGTGCTCTGACCCATCGTCCTGCCTTCTAGGAAGCAGAATATTGATTTGAAGCGTTCAAGAAAGACGCTGAAGACTGCAGAGCAGGGACCACAGAGCACAGGCACGTGCTGTCAGCAGGAAGGCAGGATGATAGGTCAGCGTGGGGCACAGGAGAGTCTAGTCGTGGGCTGGGTGAGGGCACCAGGGCCAGCAGAGGGTGGGAAGTCACCTCAGGCAAAAGCAGAGCCAGAGGGACAGGCCGAGGTGAGGGACCCAACCTCAAAGATGCGGGCTTGGGGTCATCCTGGGGCCCTGGGAGCAAAGCCTCTGTAGTCTCCCGCAGCCTGGACAGCCTCTGTGACACTAAGTGGCATGCGTGCGGAGTCAAGCCAGGCCATGACTGTTGTGTGTGTGTGTGTGTGTGTATGTTCACATGTGCACATGTGCATGTGCATATGTGGCTCTAAACTGGTCTCAGAGCACCTGCCTTCTTCATGTCTCTCCCCACAGATTGTTTATTGGCAAGGAAAGCCCCTTTGTCTACAAGGTGTGATGGAGATAGAGACCCAATAGAAAGCAGGCAAAGACTCAAACCCCCACCCCGAGCCCCGAGCCCCAGGAGGTTTAATTTCCACATTAAGTTTCCTAGGGCTCTGCTGCAAACACCAGATGGGCCTGCAGAAGAAACAAATCTACAGAAAGAATCTCCCTGTTTGTGGCTCACACCTGGAATTCGTATACTATGAAAAGAGCTGTTCACTAAAATTTCCACTCTCGGGGTCATTACTAGAGCGTTCCAAGTTTAAGATACAACAATTATAGCTCCTTCAAAATGCCAAGTACAGTGTGCTCCAGAACCAGCAGGGGAAGCAGCCTGCTGACGGGGGACAGCGAGCCCTGCCGACTGCGCCCATCCCCAGCCAGTTCATCGGGGACTGCTGGGTAACTTTAGCTCATTTCCCGGTAGGAAACACGGTGTGTCTGGGGCAGCTCTCCAGCCCGCACTGGAATGCAGCTGTGGAGGTGAGGGGAGCCCCCACTCTCTTTTGGTCTGCCTGGCTGGTCAAGAAAAAGAACAGAATGTGCTTCTTCCACAGTTGCTGGACCCTCCTCCCCTGGCACTCGCTGGCCCAGGATCAAGGTCTTTTCCAGTATATTCATTTTCTGGAAAATTCTCTGACTCATAAAACTGGAGAAGTCAAAAGCCGTTTTCTCTGTGTTACAGAAACATGGACGAGCAGTAGCTAATCACATCGCTGTGGTTCAGGTGTTGAATGTCTCCCCAAGGCCCACGTATTACATACAGGCTTGGTCCTCGGGATACTGCCATTGGGAGATGGTGAAATCTTTAAGAGGTTACGGGGGTCTGCTCTTGAAGGGGATAGTGGGACCCCAGCCCCTTCTTTCATTGTATTGTCTGCTAGCCATGAGTTGCTTTGCTTTTGTCACATTTCTACCAGGACCTGTTACATCTCCATAAGCTAAACACAATGGGTCCACCCAACCATGCAGTGGGGCCTCCAAAACTATGAACCAAAATAAACCTTTCTTCCTTATAAGTTGATTATCTCGGATATTTTGTTATAGAGATAGGAAACTGATGGATACAGAGAATTGGAACTGAGAAGTGGGGCTGTTGGTTACAGCAATATACCTGACAATGCGGAGAAGCCTTTGGAATTGGTTTATGGAAGAAATTTGGAAGAGTTTGGAGGAACAGGCTAGAAAACACCTTGGATGCTGTTTGTGGAGCCGAATGGGTGACTTTGGAGGGGGTTCATATCAGAATGCTGATAGAAATGTTCAGAAAGGGTGTGCTGATCAGGTTTCCGAAGGAAATTAGGACTCTATCCAGAAGTGGATGCAAAAGGCCACCATGGCAAAGGGTTTGGCTGCATTTCATCAGTGCCCTGAGACTTTGTGGGAGTTTGAGCTAACAGGTAACAGGTTAGTTTATCTGGTGGAGGGAATTTTAAGGCAGCATAGCACTCAGGCTGTATCGTGGGTATTACTGGCTGTTTTTAGCCAAATTTACAAAGAAGATAGGAAGCAAAAAGGAGCAAAACAGAGGGATTTGAAAAGTTTGCAACCAGAATAGAAAAGGAGCCTGTGTAATGATGGAGTCAAGGAATGAGCAGTTGTCAGTACCATAAAAAGA
>PVLC010050529.1:0-10188 GCA_004027655.1 Graphiurus murinus | reverse complement strand
ATCTATTTATCTACAAGTACTTCTTAGTCAACATTTATTAAATTTCCATTTTGTGAAGATACAATGCATGACTGCAAAAGAGCCCACAATTCGGCAAAGGAAGGGGATACATTTAAGAACACAACAGAAACACACAAGCAAATAAAATAGTATATAAATATAGTAAAGCCCTTTTTCTTAGTCATAGTTTAATCCAGTGTTTTTCAAAGTGTATTCTGTGAAAAACTAGTCTAGTGAGATCTTCTTCAGGGAAGCAGAAAAAAGTACCCTTGGTCAAATCAGTTAAAAGCCACAATGTATTCGAGTATATTAAAGATTGAAAAATATGAGAGCAGTGTTTAATCTAACATTTCCCAAATTTATTTAACCTCTCAACCCTTATTTGGCCTTACAATTATTAACATTTGTGATGGTTAATTTGATGTGTCAACTTGGCTAAGCTACAGTAGCATGTTATTCAATTAAACACTAACCTTCATGTTGCTGTGTGGGTATTTTGTAAATATAGTTAATATCTACAGTTCATGGGCATTAAACTAAAGAAGATTTTCCTCAGTAATCTGGGTAGGTCTCATCCAATCAGTTGAAAGACCTTAGAGCAAAACTGAGGTTCATCTGAGGAAGAAGAAATTCCACCTCAGAACCACAGCATTGAGACTTTCTAGACCTCAGGGTTTCCAGCCTCCATAAGCACATAAGTCACTTCTTAGAAATCAATAAATTACATATTTACTTGTTCATAAATTTAGAATATTTTAATCATAATACAGGCAGAATAAATTTAAAGTTATATTGATATATTTCAAATAATAAAATATTTATAAATTTATGTGTTCATAAATATAAAACATAAATTAATATATTTACTATAAATGACAATTATAAATAAATGAATGAATGTTCATGTGAGTATATATTTCTTCTAAGATATATGATAGCATCTATCTATCTTCCTATAGGCCTCTCAATATAAAATTGGTTCTGTTTTTCTCTAGTGGAACTGTGACTGATAAAACATCCTAAGGAATCTAACATTTCATATAGCCTTCTTTAGGAAATACAATAAACTCCCTTCTGCAACAACAAAATCCTGTCTTCCACAGCATACCAGAAGCTGTATGCCAGAACTCCACTTAATTTAAGGGGCATCAGAAATAGTATTAGTTGCTGCTCGGCATTTTCTCTGCTAGCACTCAAGCACCCATGTGTGTATGTGTGCACGCACACATATGTTGGCATTGCTGAAATCCTAAAAGCAGACCACCCTGCCAGGCATCAACCAAACACCGTAATCTAATCCCTTTTGTCTCTGTGACTTGTTCAGGTACCATGTCACACCCTCCTGGCCAATATGATAGGTTTCTGGCGTAAGTAGCAAAGTGAAAATCTCTGTGATCCCAGATGATGCTTTCTGGTTGCCAGTATGAGGACTCAAACTGTTGTATTTTACTAGCTGGGACAAAGACACACCTAAGAAAGAAAAGTTGAAAGAAATGCAGAGAAATAAACCCATAGTCCATGTTGAAACCAATGCAAAACCTGAACAACCTCTGGGCTTTAGTGACATGAATCAGTAAATCTACCCCACTGTTTATCCAAGCCCAGTTTCTTTGGATGCTTTGGCATGTATTTGCTAGATGGTTTTTGCACATAAAAGCATCCTAACTGATAAAAGGAGAAGAGGTGAAAACCGGAAACATTCAAGTATAGAAAGCACCTCTTGGGGCTGGGCAGGGCAGGGCAGCAGAAAACAGAAACCAGAAGTTTGCTAAATGAGTAGTTCAACACAGGCCTTGTGCTCCCCAGCTCTTCTGAGTATACATAAGATGTTTGTGTTGATGAACCCCAAATCTCATCACTCTTGTACATCTTAGAGAATCCGACCAGGGTTATGGCCACTGTCTTCAGAAAAATGCTTCCACACATAAAATTTAGCTTTCAGTTTCAAAAGCTTTGCAATCCTAAACTCTAGGCACAGAGGGCTATGGATCACAGTTGGAAAACCCTGCTCTGCATGTTGGCAGGGGAAAACTGTTAACACTGATGCTTGTAATAGGTAGAGAAGAATAAAAATAGAAACATGCTTTGGCTGAACACACGTTCTACAAATCACCGTCACTTGTGAGAGCCATTTACTCCTGAGGCTGAACACCTTTTTCACAGGATCGTGATATGCACACTCAACGGGGATTTGTGTAAGTTTCATTCACATCAGTAAACTTCCTCCATGAGGGATCAGCAGCTTTCCACAGCACACAGAGCACTGTCACATAATCACTTTTAAAAAGTAAGGAAATATTATTGATAGATTCACAGGCAGTTGAGATGTTTAAAAAATGAGCTTGGAGAATTAGCCAAGTGGAACTCAACTGTCACATTTTAGTGAAATCATGAGAATAATAATCAGATTGAAGGGATCAAGAATTGAAGTTGTTTGAAAAAAATAAGAACATGGTAGTGCTGACGTATATCAGAGGAGGTAGACCAAGAGAGGAAGAAAAGACACTGACTGTATTAGTAGAGTCATTCTTCAGCACAAGTTTAGATATAGGTACATAAACAAAAGAAAAATCACATCATTGTAATTTTTTCATGTTGTTGATAATGAAAACTTCTACCATTGCTATCAACAATAAATAAAAAATAACTTTCAGTTAAAAATGGTTTAAAACTTTACTTGCCAGCCTATCTCTATTGTCAGGAAGAAAATTCAAGAATACATACTTAATGCAAATCAGGTGCTGGTGGCCTTAACTGAACTTAAGAATAAATATAAATAATATATTTCTGTTGCAAATAGTAGAGTTGGAGAATCAATAGTGTCTCCAACTATAAGAAAATAAGCAGCTGGACATGTTGGTGCACTCCTCTAATCTCAGTACTTGGGAGGCTGAGAAAGGAGGGTCGCAGGTTCACCGCCAGCCTCAGTAACTTAGTGAGGCCCTCCACAACTTAGTGAGACCCTGTTTCAAAATAAAAATAAAAGTAGGTCTGGGGGATGTAGTTTAGGAGCAGGATGCCTCTGGCTTCAATCCCCAGTACCACAAAAAAAAAAAAGAAAAAGAAAAGAAGCTTGGTCTTATGACATGGACAAGTACTGTAAAAGTACTACTCCCATGGGACTTTTTCCAGCTATGTTTTGCTAAATATTTTAGTAATATCTTAATCAATCCAGCTGCTCAAACACTCAATTTTACTAGAGTAAGGAAGAACAATCTAAAGGGGATTTAGTTTATATTTTAATTTAGGTAGGGTTTTAAAATTTGGTAGGACAATTGCATATTTTACTAGTTCTTTTTTTTTTTTTTTTTTAAACAAGTTGTGCAGAGAATGAATATCTCAGTCCCCAAATCACTAACAGGAACAGAATGCAAACTGACATGCAAGCTATGATTCTTAAATTTAATTTTAGTACATTTGGGGCAAAGGTTTTGTATAAGGTGAACACTGTCCCAAATGGAAAAAATGTCAAGTATAAAATGCTACTCAATGTTTAGTAATTTTTGTTGCATTTTAATCTTTAAGACAATGTCCTCTGACCCCTCAAAGTGAACACAACAAACAAGGTAGAAAATGGTACAAAAATCTAACATCAGAATCTGTAACAGCTTCTTGGAGATAAGAAATTTTGTCTTCTGAAGTAATTTAGGAAAGCTGTAGGAGGAAGAGCCAGAATGGCTTAAGCCCAGGCTTCTGAAAATGGCACTTGTGAGGGAAGGAAGTATGTCACAGAGTCCCAGTATGGAAGACCAAGGCTCCTCTTCCTTTCTGCTACAAACTGGCTCTGGAGTGCTAGGAAAGGTGCAGGACCTCTCTGTGCCTCAGTATATTCATCCACACATTAAAATACTGGACAGGGTGATGTCCAAGGTGCTACCTGACCTTCAGCTCCAAAAAACTCTAAGTGAGAATCATAAGAATGATAAACACATGTAATCTGTCAATCATGTGGATACAGGCACAAGGTGCAGTTATGATATCATTAATGAGTTTATAATTTGAGGCTCCACATACTCCCAGAAGTGCCCCCTTTTGAGCACAGGAGAGAATCATTGTCTATGCCTCTCTCCTAGATAATTGTCTGAATCTTGTCTTGTCCTCACTGACAGGAGAACTGGATCCATCACAGAGCTAGTGAAATTTCTAGTTATGTTGAATCAGTCACGATATTACCTATAACTGAGGTGGTAGTCAACAGTTTTTTGTTGTTGTTTGCGGTACTGGGGATTGAACCCAGGTGCTTTTACCTCCAAGCTACACCCTCAGCCCTATTTTTTTTTTCTTCATTTTGAAACAAGGTCCCACTAAGTTTTGGAGGGCCTCATTAAGTAGCTGAGGCTGGCTGTGAACATGCAATCCTGTCAGCCTCTCAAGTACTGAGATTACAAGCATGACTACCATGCCTGGCTCGGTAGTCAACATTTTAAAAAATCTACCCCTCATGACAAAGATTCTCTCCTTGACCAGACTGTAGTCAAGGTCCTGCATCTTCTCCTAAGCCCTGTAAAATACAATTTTACTTCCTTGTAAAATACAATTTTCGCAAAAGCTCTGCTAACTTAGTTCAGCAAAATGCCACCCTGGATATCTAATCATCCTCAGTATCCGATCAGTTTCTGCACCCTCCATGTCATGTTTATTGTTGCTGTTGTTTGTTTTTTTTTTTCCCTGTGGCACTGGGGATTGAGCCCAGGTGCTTCTACCTCTAAGCTCTACCTCCAGCCCTATTTTATTTTTTTTATTTTTTTTATTTTTTATTTATTTTTTTATTCTTTATTTTGAAACTGAGTCTCACTAAGTTGCGGAGTGCCTCACTAGGTAGCTGAGGCTGGCGGCGAACCCGGATCCTCTGGTCTCAGCCTCCCGAATGCTGGGATTACAAGTGTGCGCCACCACGCCCGGCTTATTTTTTTTATTTTGAAACTGGGTCTCCCTAAGTTATCACACACTGGCCTTGAACCTTCGCTCCTTCTATTTCAGCCTCCCAAGTCCTGGGATCATAGGTATGCGACGCCACACCCAGAATCATGTTGTGTAGGATCACCCTGGCTGTCTTCAGCAAGAATCCTGTCAGGTAGGTTTATTAGAATTCCCCTTATCCCTCATGTTGCCTCTCAGTAACTTTCCATCCATTGTCCCTGCTCCTTGGGTATAAATTTCCACTTGTTCATATTGTATGTGGAACTAGCACAATCTCTCTCTTTTCTACTGCTAAATCCCATTGCAGTGGTCCTTATATTTATCTCAGTAGTTACATAGTCTGCCTTGTCATGTTTTTTTTTTTATTATTTTGTTTTGTTTGGTTTTTTTTGCAGTACTGGGGATTGAACTCAGGGGCATTCTACCCCCGAGCTATACCCCCAGCCCTATTTTTTATTCTTTATTTTGAAACAGGGTTTCACTAAGTTGTGGAGTGCTTCACTAGGTAGCTGAGGCTGGCCGAAAACCTGGATCCTCCTGTCTCAGCCTCCCAAATGTTGGGATAACAAGTGTGCACCACCACACCCGACTGCCTTATCATGGTTTAACAAGTGCCATTAAGTAAAGTAATTTTTTTTCTTTTACATCTACCAGTTCCTGGGAAGGCATATAGGAATTAAAACATCGTAGTGGAGCTGCCCCAGATCCACACATACAGGCAGACAGACAGGCCCAGGCAGCATCACTCAAAACAGTAGAGGTAAAGGGAAGGTTGCGTGCCTGAGTCAGGCAGGGCTTCCCTAAAATGCACCAGTTCTATTCGGAGGAAGGGAAAGGTATTTTTAAAGCAGACAAGGGAAGTGTGGAGTGGGGAGGTCCAGCTTGAGGCAGGGCACAATAGAGCTGCACCCTGACCTGGGACAGGACAGGCACATCCTAGGCAAGGAAAAGTAGCTGGCAGGCCTGGAGCTCACCGTGAAGATGTGGGTGTGGTGTGAGTGAGACAGGAAGAGCAAAGGCTCTTCTAAAGAGTCCTACTACCTAGGCAAAGGAGTTCCACATCCCACATATGACTGCTGATGCCGAGGGATTTTCAACAATGTGATGACAGAATCAAACTTGGCCTCAGGAAGACCATCTTGCAAGCAGAGTAGGAAATGAATGGGAGTAGAGACAAAATTTTAGATCCCAGTGCCATAATCTAAGAAAGAGGTTGAAGTGACTTAAACTAAAAGGACCAGTGACCATGTAAGGGAGGGACTAACTCAAAACTCATTGAAGAGATAGAGACCATGCCTATTAACCTTTATTAGATTGTACAATATATTAGGTGCTATGTCCAAAACTTTATAATGCATGATCTCTATGAATCTTCATAATGACCCTGTGCAATTATTATTCCTCTTCCAACGCTAGACAGGGTAAGTGACTTGCCTAGTATCATACACTTACAAAGTGGGAGAACATGGGTTGTTAGTGGGACTGAAGGAGAAATCCAGAATGCCTCTCATGGCTATAGGTAGAGAGCCAAGATAGACTATGGTAGTTACATTTACTGAGATGGCTGCACAAAGTAGAAGAGCAGGTTTTGTGGTGGTGACTGTTTAGGAGTGAGTGGAAAACGGAGTTCATTTTGAATAGCCTGCATCAAAGTTGCCCAGCCTTCCCATGGAGTGTCACAGCAGGCCAACCTAAGGACTAGACTGTTCCTGTCATATTTATGCACCTGCGAGATATATACAGAAACCAGTTATTGCCTAGAGTTCATTTATCTCTATCAAGACCAAACAGGCTTTCTGACTTCATGCTCTCCCCTTAAACACCATCTCTAATACACTCCATTGTCTAAATGGAAGTCTCCTACCAGACTCAAAGCTTCTCCTTCAGTACATTCCCAAATGCATGATTTAGTGGCAGTAATATAATTTTACAAGACTTTTTGGAAAATGACTTAAGACATTCAATCATTTTATATGCATATAAGAATTTATTAGGGATAAAATAATACCTCACAAATCTTCCTTACAAAACTACAATGTGTAGATATTTTTACCCTCAAGGAAGTGGAATTTTGGGGGTATTGTGGGGGGATTACAAGAGTTCAAATCCAAAGGTGTTCTATCACTGATCTATACCCCCAGCCATTTTTTTTTTATTTTGAAGCAGGGTTAGAAGGTGAAGATTAATTCCCCCCACTCCCAAGGGTAGGACAGACCTAGTCACCCATTTCCAAAGATTAAATGGAATATAAATCAGAATAAATAGTAACTGTACAGTGGGAAAATCTCACAAGCATGAAGGTTAGCATCAGTGGAAATATCATATGGTATCATGTCCCTTTTGATATGATATCACTGGGAAGGTCACTTCTCTAGTATTCCTGCCAAAAACTCAAGACCCACAGCTAATTATAAAGAAACAACATATGAATCTACATTAGGGGTTGGGGTGGGTATTGTACAGGATACTTGTTCAGTATAGCTCAAAATTTTTAAGGTCATTAAAGACCAGAAACAACTTAGAAATTGTCACAGAAAAAGAAACACATGGCAACTAAATGCAATGTAGTTATCTAGACAGAACCCTGGAAGAAAAAGCGGTCATTAATGAGAAAACTGGGGAAATCCAAATAAAGTCTTGAGTTAGTAGTAAGAAAAAAAATCATTATTATCCAAATAAAAATATACAGTATACACACAGCTTTTTTGCTTAACAAATATAGCCACATGATTTATCTTTTTTTCAAGCTGTGCAATATTCCTGTGGAAAAGCCATTAATATTTTCATTCTATAAAGGAGGAGAGTGAAGCTTGTTACAATTTAAAAGATTAAATATCAATAGAGAGTTGGAGTGTATCTTTACACTATTATAGACACCCTGGGGATTCTATGAATATCTCTTAGCGTTGGTGGTTCATTATATGGGGCCTGTAGCCTCACTTTTTATTCTCACAATTACTCTACAGACAAGGCACCTTCAGAATCTTGGAAGCAGAAGACATCTTGAGGGGCCTAATCACTTGCTTGCAGTCCTTTCACCTCTACAGATCCCTTCCAGAGCAACACCACTTGCCTCAAGGACACTCAGGTAAGGCATCTCTTAGATCATCCAGTCTCCATTTTTTGCCCATTTATTCTGGTCATGGTATCTCATTAACAGATTTCTCAAAGTTTATTAATTTGGTTTCTTCAGTGCTACAAAAGAATTCCTTCACCAAAAGAAAGACTAAGACAATTCAAAGCAGCTACTAAAGAAATATGTGATGAGACTAGAAATCCAACTGCATTCTATCATTTATATACCAAACTAGATAAGTACAATTTTGAAGTATGGATAATAGAGGCATCATTTAAATATAAGAAGTCTATATTATGTAATTTTTCTTTATCAGTGTATAGAGACTAACAGACTTTAAAGTACTCCTTACCATGGGGAAGGGAAAGGAAGGGGGAGGGAGCCAAGGGGAAGCTCTCCAAGTGCTGTGTGCATGTATGTCACTATCACCCTGAATTACATTAGGTGAGGCTATAATGCACCAATAAAAATATATAAAAAAGAAAAATATCTTAAAATTAGAAAAATAAAAACAAATGAATAAAAATAAATAAAATAAAATACTCTTTACCATACATGGGGTTATTTTTAAGATTCTTAAATGATTTCCAGAACTCTATTCTTTGTTTCTGAATTACAGGCAGGTTGCAGTGATTCTAAGTCTGGTTTTTTAATTTGCTAGGGATGAATGCATTATTCTGAATAAAAAATAATGAATGTATGACAAAGTATTAGTGCAAATAAGATCTCAAAACAAAAAAAATAATAATATTTTCTAATTTAACACCCTTCTTAAAAGCAAAGAACATGATGTACTTTCTATGAACACATCGAAGTCAATCACTAAACTGACTTTGAGAAGGAGGGAAGAGGAGGGAGTGGGGCGGGAATTGGGGAAGGATTAAATGAGAAATGTGTGCATGGATGTCTTTACCTATACTAGCTTGTACCTAACAAAGATGTGTAATTACAATGCACCAAATAAGGGAAAGATGAAAAATAAATAAATAAATAAATAAATAAATAAATAAATAAATATAAAATAAAATAAACATCAGAGAATGTCTACTACTGCATTACAAAAAAAAAAAGCAAAGAAGCTATAAAAATCATATAGAAAGAACAATCTACAGGAGTTATTTTAAAACACCTCAATTGTCCTTTTTTGTGCGCGGATATAGAAAACCTTAAGGTTATACTACATATATTTTTCAGTATGTGAAATATGAGGAACGGTGGTCAAATATTTACAAACATTGTACAGTGTATTCCTCTGAAAAAAGAGGAAGCTTAGACACTCAGAGAGTCTGCTTAGAAACTTCAGCAATAGCAGAAAATTACTAAAGTCCTGCTGCCCACAGATTTCCAGAGCCTTGGAATCTGAAGACATCTTGGAGAGATCATGATATCCAACTAGCTACAATCCCTCGGCCTTTATAGATAGCCATCACAGAATTAATACTAGTAATATCAGGTGCACACTGGATACTATATATATTGTGTGCACTAACCTCATTTTATTTTATCTCCTCTTACAGATGAAGAAACTGAGGCTCATTGAAAACTTGTCTGAAATGATACAGTTTATAAGTGCTCATGAAAAGTCATGCAACCAACATCCCTGTTTGGGTTTTATGTGTTAGCTATTCATTAACTTAGGAAACATGGACATTATTCTTGGGAATATAAAATTTAAGATATAAAACTGACACTAACAGCCACAGAAGGACACCTAGTGCTAAAGAAACACTGACATGTTTTTAAAAATCCAGTAAAACCTAGCAAAATATTGGTAATCCAACCCTCAAAGAATCACAAGCATCCCAGGTTTTTCAAGACTAGAAACTATAATTGGAAAAATAAGTGGGTGACAATGTGGCCTGAGACCTAGAGGAGCACTGGGTTCTGTGTCCTGAGAGAGGGGTCCAAAGTGATCATGTGAGCTGTGCCAGAATGCGGTTCCAAGTTCTGATGGAAACATATGATACTCAAGATGGGCCAAGTTTTATTTTTTAATAGCTGAGCTTCTAGTTGGCAAAAGAAAAATCCCGTGCCAGCTGCTGAGGAAATAATGTACCAGGAGCTGGCAAGCACTGGCACTTGGAAAGCCAACAGGTACAGATACACAGAGGGAGGTCGAGGTGCCAGTGCCTGGAAGGCAGAGGAGAGGAAGAGGAGGTGTAATTGTACAAGTGCTCCTTTTTTTTTTTTTT
>PVLC010050528.1:0-10104 GCA_004027655.1 Graphiurus murinus | reverse complement strand
TTGGTGAATTTATCAATAAATGGCAAATATTATTATCAGGCTAACTTCTAGGATTTCCACATTATGATTGAGTTAAACAGCCAAAGGATTCAGTTCACCTATGATTAGACATGTTTTCTTCTGGCTGAGGTATTTTGTTTTGTTGGTTGTTTTTTGTTGTTGTTTATTTTGTTTTGGGTACTGAGGATCGAGTCCAGGGGCATTCTACCTCCAAGCTCTACCCCCAGCCCTTTTTTATTTTTATTTTTCTTATTTTGAAACAGGGCCTCACTAAGTTGCTAAGGGTCCTGCTAAGTTGCTGAGACTGGCCTCAAACCTGCGATCCTCCTATCTCAGCCTCCCAAGTACTGGGATTACAGGCACGTGCCACTGCACCCGGCCCTGGCTTAAAGTTTTGAAGGAGGACTTGAAAAATTGTCACAGCATTTCAAAATGAAAGAGTGAGCAAGAATGTGGAGAGAACAAGTAAACATGCTTAAGGGAGGAAAGTAAATGGGTCCGAGGCTTCACTTTCTTTAGATTCACGTTGACACCGATTCTCAATTGAGGTCACCTGGCCTTTCATTCTCATATTTGCAGGGACCCTGGCAGAAAGAGGTGCCATGTGTGTGTGTGTGTGTGTGTGTGTGTGTGTGTGTGTGTGTGTGTGTGTTAGACAATCAGAGGTGTCATTGCCTGGCCTGGAATGTGCCTGGATCTAAGGGACACAACCCAGTGCCACTTCCTGCTGAAGCTCAGAAGTGTGTCACAGACCACATAATGTCAGGAAATATTGTTCTACACATTTGAGGAGCAGGCACGGTGGGTGGCCCAAAGGGACCCGGCGAGAACATGACAGTAGGAAAAGAAGGAAGGGAAAAATTAGATTCAATAAAAGGGGGAAAAAAAAATTCCAAATGGTGAGCTCGCTCCATTTGGCTGGAAATCCCGCCCTCCAGGGAGTGTGGCGGACCTGAGTCATTGGAACCTTGGCTGGGAAAGTCGTGGCGGCTGTGCAACAGACAAAGCTGCAGTTTGGATTAGTCTGGTGCGGGGACCAGAAGACCCAACAGGCGACTTTCATCTGCATTGCTTCTGACTCACCAGACATCCCCCTGCTGTCGGGTCTGCTGGGGGCCCCCCGGCCAGGGGAACGCACGGCCCTGATTTGTGTGAACGGATCTGTGTGTAAAGGGAGGTGTTTTCCAAACTGTCTCTGCACCCCGCACCCCCCCTCCACAGGCCCAGTGGGATGTTTGGAAAGTTAGCGTGTTCCCTCTCATAATAAATTCACATTTCTTGTAGAGTTTGTTTTACAGGGAGGGGAAAAAATAGAGCAAGGGAAGGATATTCCATTTAGGTTTTCAGGAAATAATCCTTTTAATTAGAAGGCTGCCACACATTTGGATTTTTCCAACAGTGTTTAAGTTCACTACCATCGTGTGTGTGTGTGTGTGTGTGTGTGTGTGTGTCTTTCTTTAATAAAACCACACTACAACTAATTAGTTGTTTTTCCTAGAAAGTGCTGGTTAAGGTGTGAGTCCTGTGCAATTGGGCCATGTGGCATTCTTGTGATTGATTTTTGGTTAAATGTGTGGTTTGATTCATAAAGTCATTTGAAGCCAGGAAATGTCACTATTCACTTAAAATAAAGCAAGTGTTTCCGTTCAGACTCATCCATACCTACCTAGGACAAGGCCAGGTAAACAGAGGGTGCTCAATAATTGTACATTGATGGCTTCAGGAAGTTGCTTGAGTATTAGCTCTTCCAAGGTCTGTGCAGGGAACAAACCAATTGGGTGATTAAGTCCAAACCACTTCTTCCGAAACAGTTTTTTTTTTTTTTTTTTTTTTTTTTTTTCATTTCAGAAATACATGTGAATCCAAGGTGAGAAAAAACAAACCAACCAAATTTTATATAAAGAGACCTGAATTTGAATGTCACCCCTCTCGGGACTCATCAAAGGAGTTAAGCAATATCCCATTGGCCTTCCCGGGGGACATCGAGACGGGGAAGGTCACCTGGGGGACCCCAGCCATCCGCATTTCCCAGCCTGCCTACTGGACACATCAGCAAAGGTGCATTCAAGGTGACAGTGACCACAGACACCAGCTGACCGCCAGCTCGTGACAGGCACTAGGTTACTACCGCACAGCTGAGCTGCTCCCAAATTCCTGACACAGAGAGGCTGAGAAGTAACACACGACAAGTGTTGTGGACGCCACCACATCCTGTGGCATCACTGTGGTTCAGCGGCAGTGACACCTGATACAGGAATCCACCATCTCGCTAAGGAACCTTGTGTTTTTCGGGAGTGACAGCCCCAAATGCAGCTTGGGAAGTATTTCTGTGGCCAGCACCCACATCCTGTTGTAGTCCTGAACTAGACACGGGAATCCAAGGAGCTGGAGATGCGTGGGAACTGCAAACCCTCCAGTTCCTTGAGACCTTGGCTTTACCTCCTGTAACTAGAAGAGCCTTTCTTCTACCTTCGGTTTCCCAGGATTGTAAATTGCATGCTCTAGCGCCTCTGGCTGAAGAAGCATTCTCAACTCTGCAGAAGGCTCCGTGTAGAAGTCATGACCCTGTGCGTCTTCCTTAGAAGCCCAGCGCTGCAGAGGCCGAGGTCAGAACAGGCCTGACTCTTGCTCTCCTGCTCCCTCCTGGCTTGACCAGTCACCATCCGGGTCGCTGCCCTGACCTGTGCAGCAGGTGGACCTGGTGCTCATACTCAAAATCCCTTTTCTGACCACAGGGTGGCCACTAGCCTGTGGAGCTAGGATGTGAACGAGGGTGAAAAGATACGAATTCGGCCTTCGGAGAGTCCTCAGAGACCCAAGGAGGAGGCCCAACCACAGCAGACAGCACGTAGTGCTAAGAGGGGGCAGGGCAGTGAAGACGGGCACGGCTGCGGGACCCCAAGGCCCCAACACGGCGTGGTAGAAAGTCATTCTTCAGCTTCTCTTCAAGGATCAGGTTATTGGTTGAATGTCTGTCTCTTCCTAAATCTTTTTTTTTTTTTTTTTTTTGCAGTACTGAGGATTGAACTCAGGGGCATTCTACCTCCAAGCTATACCTCCAGCCCTATTTTTTATTCTTTATTTTGAAACAGGGTCTCGCTAAGTTGCAGAGTGCCTCACTAGGTAGCTGAGGCTGGCTGCCAACCCGGGTCCTCCAGTCTCAGCCTCCCAAATGCTGGGATTACAAGCGTGCGCCACCACGCCCGGCTTCCTAAAACTTTTATGGTGAAACCTATTCCCAGGTGTGATGGTGTCTGGGGGACTTTAGGAGATGATGACACATGAGCGTGGAGACCACCTTAGTGAGATTAGTGCCCTTATAAGAACAGACGGGAGCTGGGCGTGGTGGTGCTTACCTGTCATCTCAGTACCTAGGAGGCTGTCTCAGCTTTAGGAGGGTCGTGGGTTCAAGACCAGCCTCAGCAACTGTGTGAGACTCAGCAACCTAGTGAGATCCTGTTTGAGTAACAAAAAAATAAGAAGGGCTGGAGATGTAGCTTAGAGATAGAATGCCCTGGGTTCCATCCCCAGGAATAATAGCATCAGCAGCAGCAGCAGCAGACATGAGAGAGATTCATTCTCCCTCTCTCTCTCTCTTTCTCCCCCCACCCCCTCCCTCTTTCCACTCATCTACAAACCAGAAAGATACCTCTTGCCAGATCCTGAATCTGTTTAAGACACCCTGCCCATAGTACCTCATTATGGCAACCCAACCTAAAACAGAAGGTGAAGAGTCACAGTTCTTAGTTGCAAACAATGGACTCCATTCTGGCTCATTTAAGGAAGAAGATGAGTTTAGTTGAGATTAATGAAGAGCTCATGAAATGTCCAAGAGGGTAGTGTGGTGCACACTTGTAATTCCAATACTTGGGAGGCTGAGATAGGAGGATCACAGGTTCAAGGCCAGCCTCCGCAATTAAGCAAGACCCTGGGGCAATTTAGTAAGACCCTGTTTCAAAATTTTAAAAGGGGCTAAGGGTATATCTTGGAGGTAGACTACCCCTGGGTTCAATCTCCAGTGCAAAAAAGAAAATTATATATATTCAGGAGGGCCTGACGCTGACACCATGAGGCATAAACAGGGCCCAACCACACAGAGGAGATGGACCCCTAGATGACAAAGGTCAGTAGGGCAGAAATCAGCAGAAGATGGGGAAGCCCTTTCAGGAGAGGGGAGCGGGGACACCCATGAAGGAGATTCTGAGGACAGAGCAACCCCCCCTTCCTGGAGCAGAAAGGAGGGTGAGTGGCAGAGGGCACCATGGCGGGGAGGCAGACCCAGGTGCCACAGCCCTACCTCGATAGACGCCAGTCGCCTGGCTGTCTGCGTCCCTTCCTCCAGGCCTGCCAGCCTCTCGGTCTCCGGGAAGCCGCCTGGCCTCCCAGAGCTGGCACTTCACAATTGGCAGGAAGCACACCTCTCTCTCTCTCTCTCTCTCTCTCTCTCTCTCTCTCTCTCTCTCTCCCCTCCCCCCTTCCAACACTGCGAATGCATTTCTCTTCTGTCGCGTTTGCCAACATACCTCGAATTTGCTGGCAACGACTACTTCTCGTGTGTTAGTTTTGGAAGTCTTTAGGAGATTGTCCTATTTCTCTTGAATCTGGGCTAGGAACATGCCAACCACGATTTCTCTGGCTTTCTCTTTTTTTTCTTAACCCTGGGCTGCAACCCTGTCCCCTCCGCCCCTCTCACTGGGCAGCCAGAGGCTGGTCATTCTGGGTGGAGTCCTGACTTGCGACCCTCTCAAGTTTGCTGCTCGGAGACCAGGTTATTACGAACGGACATTTGAGCTTCCACTGGAAATTGGTAATGTATATTTTTGGCAGTCTGGAGGACAGGCTGTGAAACTTCTTTGAGTGTTGGACTTGTAAGGAGCGGAGGTCTGTCTCAGCAGGTTCACAGGCAGCGGCTGGGGGTGGGGGCTGTGTAACAGGAAACCAGGCCAGGGACAGAGATGTGCCTGTGTGCTAGGGAGGTGTCCCGGGAACATCAGTCCTGCCACTGGTAGCTGCTCCTTAGTTACCTGTGTAGGTGGATGGATGAAAGACACAGGAGGAGTGATACCTTTAACCTTGGACTTCATTAGACCTATTCATCCAGAAGCATCAAGTTTTAGTCCACGAGTCTACCGCCTCAGCCCTCCTGGACTACAGGCCGATGGGCACTGGCCTTCTCCCCTCATCTGCAACAGCTGTTCCACTCTGAGCGTCTCCCCCAGGCCGCTGTCCTGACTTCCCTTGGGTCCGCCAGCCCCCGTCCATTCTGCACAAGACAGACACAATTTATCTTTCTAAAAACAAACCTGCTAACTGTACCATCTGGATTGGGCCCTAGAACAGAAAGAGGGCATTTGTAGAGAAACAAGAGAAATTCGAGCTGGGTATAATGGCTCACACCTGTAATCCCAGTACCGGGGAAACTGAGACAGGAGGATGGCAGGCTCAAGGACAGCTCAGCAACTTATTGAGATCCTCAGCAACTTAGTGACTCTGTTTCAAAAAGGAAAAATAAAAAAGGACTAGAGGTGTAGCTTGGAAGTAGGGCACTCCTGGGTCCAAGCTCTAATAGTATAAAAAATAAAAACAAGGAAATGGGGGAAAGTCTGGTCTAGTTAATAGCAATGTATCCAGGTTAACATTTAGTTAATAACAATGTATCCAGGTTAACATTTAGTTAATAACAATGTATCCAGGTTAACATTTAGTTAATAACAATGTATCCAGGTTAACATTTTGGTGTTGCCAAACACGTTGTGTCTATATAAGCTGTTAACAATAGAGGAAACTAGGGAGGGGTGTTGTCTTGGTTTGCATTGTGCTGCTATAACAGAATACCAGAGACTGGGTAATTTACGAAGAACAGACATTTCAGCATCCGGCATAGGCCTTCTTCCTGCATCCTCACATGGTGGAAGGCGGAAGGGCAGAGGAGCAGGACAGGGTGAGCCCCCTCCCGCAAGCCCTCCTAATGGTGGCGTTAACCCATTCATGCAGGCGAAGTCCTGCCCACCTAAACAGCTGCCCCTGGGCCCCATGTCCCTACACTGCTGCCAGGGGATTAAGAAGCCAACACATGAACTCAAGAGGACGCAGCTAAACCACGGCAGGCATCCTAGAACACTCTGTGCTGTCTTTCAACTTTTCTTGGAATCTAAAATTATTCCACAAAAAAAAAAAAGTCATTAAAAAGAAAAAAAAGCTCTCCCTAATATGCAGAAGCTGGGGAGAAAGTGAGACATAAGAGGGACTCTAGGTGAAGAAGGAGAAACCTTAGATGAGCAAATAAGGTGACTTACCTGAAGGTGATGGGGTTGGGGGGGGGGACACCCAAATACACATGATATACTTTCACAACCATATCAAAGTCAATCACTAAACTGAACTTGAGAAGAAGGGAGGGGGAGGGATTGGGGCTGGAATTGGGGAAGGGTTAAATGAGAAATGTGTGCATGTATGCCTTTACCAGTTTGTATACAACAAAGATATATGATTACAATGCACCAAATAAAAAAAAAAAAAAAAAGGCAGGTGCAGTGACAAATGCCTGTAATCCTAGTATTTGGGAGACTGAGACAGGAGGATCACAGGTTCGACGCCAAGCTCAGCAACTTAGTGAGATTCTCAGCAGCAACTTAGTCGGCAAGTAAGCAAGACCCTGTTTCCAAATAAGAAATAAGATAGGGCTGGGAGTTTAGCTTGGAAGACCCCTGGGTTCAATCCTCAGCACCAAAAAACAAACAAACAAACAAACAAATCTGACTACATTGCTCTCCTGCTTATAACTAGAGTGATCGGTCATCGGGTGTGTCCGAGATGGAGGGACAATCTGACATGTGGACATCTGGGGCTTTCTCTTTTAAAACCAAGGAAGACCCTGGGCAAGCCAGGCCAGTTGGTCGCCCCAACCCCACGCATGGCTCCTCGCTGGGTGAAGATAAAGTGGGGCTTCCTCAGGCTGTCCATGGTTACCCCCTGCCACACACACACTCCTGCCTCTACCCACAGAACCTGTGACCCCTGCACCCTGCCCAGCACCCTGGGTCTACAGAGCACCCTCTACCTGGACTCTTCCCTCATCCTTCTGCCACCAAACACAGTGTTCCTGTTTCAAGGGCAACTCAGTTTCATCTCCTCTGAAAAAACTTTCTCCACCTCAGTGAGTTGAAAATTTATACCCAACTGTGGTATCCAGGGGTTTCTAGGTGATCATCTTCTGGGTGGTCGGGATACAGGGAGGCACTCAGAGGTCTTGGAGAAGCATCTGGTTTTGAATGTTAAAGACCTAGCTTGATATTAAAACAAGAAGCTCAACTGAAAAACAAACAAAAAAATTTATGTCCACACAAAAACCCACATAGGGATGTGTGCATATATATGTGTGCGTCTGTACACACGCAAGCGTAGTACTGGGGATCGAACCAGGGACGCTCACACATGCTAGGCAAACACTCCACCCCTGAGCTACCTCCCCATCCCACGTTTATAGATATCCACAGGAACTTTATTCATAATTGCCAGAACTTGGAAGCAACAGAGATGCTCTGTTTCCATAGTACGTGAGTGATCAGTAAACAGTGGTACATCTAGACAATTGGAATAGTATTCAGCACTGAAACAAACGAGCTTTCCAGCCAGGAAAAGACATGGAGGAACGTTAAACACATTAGGACTAATGAGAGAAGCCAGCTGGATAAGGCTACGCACTGTATGATCCCAACTACAGGACGTTCTAGAAAAGGAAAAACTATATGACAGGAAAAAGTTCAGTGGTTTTCAGGAGCTGGGGGAAAGGGAGGATGAACAGGAAGAATACAGGACTTTTAGGGCAGTGAAAGTGCTTGGTATGATACGATAATGGTGATCACAAATCTGTATACATTTGTCAAAACCCACAGCTACGTACAGCCCTGAGTGGACCCTCGTGTAAACCATGGACTCTGGGCAATAATGACAGTCTTTGTGGGCTCATTGATGTAACAAATGTCCCTTGGGTGCAAGATTTACAGTGGGGGAGGCTGTGACAGGGGAGTGGAGCAGGGGGTGTATGAGAACTGTTCCTACCCATTTCTCAGTTTTGCTGTGACTCTAGAGCAGCCAAACTGCTCTAGAAAAATAAAGTCAGCCAGGTGTGGTGGCACACCCCTGTAATCCCAATACTTGGGAGGCTGAGACGGGAGGGTCGTAGGTTTGAGGACAGCCTCAGCAAGTCATGAGACTCTCATCAACCTAGTAAGACCGTGTTTTTAATTTAAAATTAAAAAATAGGACTGGGGGTGTAGCTCAGAGATAGAATGCCCCTGGGTTCAATCCCCAGTACCACGAAAAAAAAAAAAAAGAAGTCTATTTAAAACAAAACAAACAACCCCCAAACCCCAACCTTTATTTTATTTTTGCATTGTAATCATACATCTTTGTGAGGTACAAACTAGTAGAAGCATGCATGCACACAGGTCTCATTTAACCCTTCCCCAATTCCCACCCCATTCCCTCCCTCCCCCCGCTTCTCATGTTTGGTTTAGGGATTGACTTTGATATGTTTGTGATTGTACAACAAGTGCATTAGGGTGTTTCCCTCCTCCCATCACCTCAGTTAAGTCACCTTCTTTGCTCATCTAAGGTCTTTCCTTCTTCATCTAGAGTCCCTTCCATGACCCACTTTCTTCCTAACTTCTGTAAATTAGAGAGAGCATCCTATTTTTTACTTTTTGTGACTAACCAATCTCACTTAGCATAATGTTTTCCAGTTCCATCCATTTCCCTGCAAATGACATGATTTTGTTCTTTTTTTTTTTTTTTTTTTTTTTTTGCGGTACTGGGGATTGAACTCAGGGGCCTTCTACCTCCAAGCTATACCCCCAGCCCTATTTTTTATTCTTTATTTTGAAACCGGGTCTCACTAAGTTGCGGAGGACCTCATTAGGTAGCTGAGGCTGGCCTCGAACCCGGATCCTCCGGTCTCAGCCTCCCAAATGCTGGGATTACAAGCGTGTGCCACCACACCCGGCTGATTTTGTTCTTGTTTATGGCTGAGTAAAATTCCATTGTGTACATATCCCATAGTTTTGTAATCCATTCATCTGTTGATGGACATCTTGGGTGGTTCCATAGTTTGGCAATTGTAAATTGTGTTGCTATAAATATAGATACACATGCGTCGGTCTGATAGTTTGGTTTCCATTCTTTTGGGTAGATACCCAGAAGTGGTATTGCTGGATCATATGGTAGGTTCATTCCCATTCGTCTGAGGATCCTCCATATTGTTTTCCAAAGTAGTTGCACTAATCTGCAATCCCACCTGCAGTGTATTAGGGTTCTCACTTCTCCACACCTCGCCAGCATTTGTTGATGTTTGTGTTTTCGATGATTGCCATTCTGATTGTGGTTAGGTGAAATCTCAAGGTAGTTTTGATTTGCATCTCTCTGATTGCTAATGATGTGGAACATTTCCTCACACATTTATTGGCCATTGGTATTTGTTCCTTTGTGAAGTGTCTATTTAGTTCACTTGCCCATTTTTTGATTGAAACCCCAACCTTTCTCCTGGCACTGCCCACTCCCTCCCCCAGGACAGCCCCGCCCTTTCCTGTCCCTCCCCACTGCCCTTGGATCTGCACCTGCTGGGCCTCAGACCTATGGCCTAAACCTCCAAGTTGGCCAGCCGGATGGCTTCCTGTCCACCGGGAGCCTGGTCAGCAGGGCGGCGTACTCAACCCTGCACCCCCAGACCGGAGCGCTTCTCAGCGCCCAGTGTGTAATATTTCTGTGGAATGATCCCACACCACCCGTTGTCTACTGGGTGCCAACCAGCCCTTCCCGTGTCTCCTGAATTATGCTTTCCTCTGCTGGTAACGCCCTTCACACTATACAGAAGTTAACAGAAGTCGCCCTCTTTGCTACCCTTCCTAGTTATTGCCACATTTCCTTGGGACAACACAGGTCCATGTCTCCCAGGGAAGTCCCCGTCGTCACCATCCACATGGTGGTGGTGACACTCATTCCCTGACTCGTGCTGCCCTTTGACCTGAGCACCCTGACCCTCCATTGACCCTGTGTCACCTTGGCCTCGCCCGCTGAGCCGCCCTCACATTTTGGCCTCTCCTTACC
>PVLC010050527.1:0-10084 GCA_004027655.1 Graphiurus murinus | reverse complement strand
GAATAATATTTGGACCCTCTTTTTTTCTATCTGTCATGCATGTATTGTAATCCCCATTTTACAATTTTTTAATTATTATTGGTGCATTGTAATCACACATCATGATGAAGTTCAGAGTGATTGAGATATACATGCACACAGCACTTGGTAAGCCTCACTTCAACTCCCATCCACTCCTTCTCCCTCCCTGTGCATGGCAATGAGATTGGTATTGATAATTTTGTGCATGCATGTCATGTCCGTTGAAGGACATTTTCTCAATACCCGTTTGCAGGTGATCTTTGTTGTAGAGCTACCTGCTCCATCTCCATCTCACTTCTGCAGATGGATTGGTGGAATCCAGCTCATCTTCAACTTTTGTTCTTCACAATAACAAAAATTTTAATTAGTACTGAAAATCTGTCAGTAGTACTGTGCAATTTTTATTTACAAGGCTATGAGTAATATGAGATTTGGGCTGCCAACAATTAAAAGAACTAAAACTCATTGGTGTAAGTACACGGTCTGTCAAAAATGAATCACAGGCAATTAAATTTGACACTTAGGGAAATTTTTTCAAAGTTTCTCAAAAAGCAAAATGATTCCAAGTTTCTTCAAAAAGATAATTTCTGGATTTGAAGTACTAATGCAGCTCACACACATGTATGAGATAAACATGTATTTAACTTTGGAGCATTTAAAACATGTCATAATACAAAACAAATAGCAGTAGTATGATTTTCTATGAGTCACACTCATATTTACTACAATATACTGATAAAATGCTAATTCAAAAATAAATGGTTTCTTTGTTGTTTATATCTTTGCATGTAAAAGACTCATCCAGTAAAGGGATAGTGATAAATATTACATGAAAACTTCCTATTTTCAATGTTTTGCACCACTACTCAGAAACTGACAAAGAAGCTCCGTGTGTGTGTGTGTGTTTGTATGTATGTATGTGTGTGTATATGTGTATGTATGTATGTGTGTATATGTGTGTGTGCATGCACTTGTGAGTGTGTGTTTATAAGAAATAATTGAATAGTAAAAAGGCAGAGTAGCTGGAATAGCTCCTGGATTTTGTCTAATAATAACTTTCCTTTTTCACAATGAAATCCGATACATAAATATTATCTGCCAAAGATTAAGGAGGTAAAAAATGTTTATTGAATGACGTGGAGTATATTTCTCAGTAACATAAAATAAATTATTAGAAGATGCAAAGATAAAACACAGGTCTCTGAAATCCCAGTCATTTTTCAAAAACTGTGTATGAGGGTCCTAATCAAATTGTCTCTGATACCTAATTTTTGTGTATGTTTGTTAAGAATATATATACATACACATATATATATATATATATACATATAATATGTATAGATGTGTGCTCAATTCCACATCATTAAGACAGCAGATATTTTAAAAAGTACATTTTCTTCTGTCCAGGTTTCATCTCAACAATACATTTTTCTATTTGAGTTAACTCACAGCTATAACTAACTCACTATTTTTCAGAGTTGTGAGTGATCAGAAGAATTATTGCTTAGTTTCTGACTCTAGGGCTTTCCATACTTACATAATTTCAATTATTTGGGCATGTATTTTACCTCTGACATAACTCTTTTACATCATTTCAACTAAAATATTTAATAATAGTATGTCTGTGTTTGTATATATCTATATATGTAAATATAGGTAGATTGCATATTCTATGTCTATTGATCTACCTAAGAATCATTGATGTGAGTTTTCTAAAAAGGCAAATATTGGAAATAAGTTATATCTGTGTGGAATTTATACTATATGAACCCAAAGTTTCAAGACAAATCAATGAAAAAAATTATGCTTTAGAGTTCTTTTTAACTTGCTGATTTTTTTTCCTTGATAGTTACTTATTTTGCTATGTCAATTTATAAATCTCTGTGTACTTAACTGAAAATTATCTTTTAAGATTCCTTTAAAAAGCAATGACTATTAAAAATATAATAGTATTATATTGTCAATTTAATACCAATCTGAATATTGGTTAACACACTGAAGAATTATTCTTTATTCTTTATTCTCTGGCAGGTTTGGCAGTTAAAAAAAAGACAGCTATAAAAGAAATAATACATAAATATGTCAAATAATATTTTCAAAAGATTGAACAAGTTTTGTGTATGTATATATGTGTGTGTTTGGATAAATGTATGCACATACAGAGAACTTTTTTTAAATATTCTATATTTGTGAATAACACTATTACTTTACATTTAAGAATTCAGTATTCCTGTTAATATTACATACTAGATAGTGTGGTTTTTTTCACCAGTATTATAAAATACTATATGAAAAAAATCTTTAAATACAAATACATAATATATTCTTATCTAAGTTTTACAGACTACATGGAGTTTAATTTTCAAGATATAAAGTTAGAATATGCATTCTATTTCATGCAAATAAAGTTATAAAATGACCCAAATCCTGTTTTATTAGTATTTTCCTATGGAGAGAGTATATAATTTATTAACACATTTCCAGTGACATGTGAAAGAAGTTAAATAGTGTAAAATCTCAATATTCAAATAGATTCAGTGATAAATGAATATATTATAGAGTACTTTTTGCACACTGAAGCTATGTCATTTGGGTTTGAGATAAAAGTGTGACTTTTTTTTTTTTTTTTGCGGTACTGGGGATTGAACTTAGGGGCATTCTACCTCCGAGCTATACCCCTGCCCTATTTTTTATTCTTTATTTTGAAACAGGGTCTCACTAAGTTGCGGAGTGCCTCACTAGGTAGCTGAGGCTGGCCGCGAACCCAGATTCTCCAGTTTCAGCCTTCCAAATAAAAGTGTGACAATTAAAAGAAAAGTGCAACAAATACAATTTATTTTATTGAGGAATTAAAGATTACTATTTAATTAGTCAAATTGTACACTTAAAATTTGAACATTGAATTGGAACCTACAAATATTAAAATTCTAAAACTTTTTAAAATATTAATGATATTTTGTTTATATTTTTAAAAATTAAACTTTATTTTTAATGATGCATACTACATTTTTACAGATGCAGTGGAGTTGAAGGGGAAGTAGTTTATTTGAAACCAGATTTGCCATAAATTATTTTGAAGTCAGATGATTCATTCATGAAGTTTTATATTCTTCTAAAAATACATATGTACATTTGATTTTTTATAATAAAATAGATTAAGTAAAAAAAATATCAAACTAGAGTAAACTATTTTTAAACTCAAAGCGCTTTGGAAGCATTTCAATAAGTAGACAGCACTCTAATTCTCACTTTTTTTTTTAAGGCTTTGTGTTACTAATTGCCTAGATCCAGACCTGCCTAACAGAACTGATCTTCCATTAAAGTCATTGTCAATTTGTTGTGATGTTGCTGGGCCCCACAACTCTGCCAGCAGAAGAAAAAGGAGAAAAAAATCTTCCATAAATAGACTTAAGTAAGGTCTACAAGTAGGATGAGTTCATTTTGCCTTTTAACAACCCTAGGGCCACAGGTATTGGTCTGTTACAGGGAGGAATCTCAAGTCCAGAGAGATGATCCTGAAGGCTGGATTCATAGAGGTCATCCCTTAACCTAGGGACTTAAGAGTCTGACCTGGTACTTTGGGTCCTGGAGTCTGAAGCTAAGGGTCCAACCAGTCACTTGGTTGTGCCTGGAGCCTGGGAATAAGGGAAGAGCTTGGCACAGGGGTTACTGGGGTGGATCCGGTGCCTTATAATATAAGCTATGCCTCTGGCTATATTTTTGTGAGAATTTGCACTAAGAAAATTGGGTATACTCAATTATCTTACAAAAATTACAAACAAACCCTCAGAATGAGATTTTAGGTTTGCATTTCTCACTGATATGAAGTCAACATAGATATATTTTTATAGGTAATTAAGGTGAGTAATAATTCCTGGCAGGTGCTGGCATCATATTTACTAAGGCTTTCAGCCATGTTTAATTAGGGAGAAGTTCAGATGCAATGTAAGGATTTGGAAGGTGACTTCACTTGATTAGTATAGAAGAAATGATAATTATAAGAAATGGTATGCAGGGTGTTTGATTTTTTCAGACTTGAAGACCTTAAACCAAAAGTATCTGTTTGGAGCAGGCCAGCAAAAGGTAAAGATTCCTATGGTTCTGAATCAAAGTCAAACATATTTGCTTCTTAGGGAACTAAGGCAGAATGATTCCTCATTTTTGTTTCCTATGAATTAAATTAACCATTCTCGTACTGCCTTTCACAACTATTGAATTTATAAAAACTCTTGTGTTGGCTGAGTGTGGTGGCACACACCCAGTATTTGGGAGGTTGAGTCAATAGAATTGGAGTTTCAAGACTAGCCTTAGTAACTTAGATCCTGCTTCAAAATAAGAAAATAAAATAGAGGTGGCTGCTGTAGCTAGGAAGTAGAAAGATGCTGAGTTCAATCTTTAGTACCAAAAAGAAGACTTCTGTTACCAATATCTTTTTCCCCAATAACATTTTTTAGGGAATCTTTTGAAAATAGTTATAATTATGTTCCCATAGAAATATTGATGACAGGTAAATCCAAACCAAGTAAATCATTTGAGTCTTTAGATGAACTCTTGAGTTAAATAAGATTTTTTACCTGTTGACTTTCAAGCTAGAGAATACAATGCTCTCACAGTGCTATATTCTACATAAGTAAAAAGACTCTTTAGGAAATTTCTTATTCATGCCTTCACATTCATGACTTAAAATGTGCCAACACAGTCCAAGGCCATAATATTAGAATGAAAATACAAACATTCATTCTATTTTGGAAGTAACCCAGATTGCACACAACTAAGACACGGGACTCATATAAAAATAACATGATAGTATCTCATGCAACAGTAGCTGTGTAACAGTACTGATTCTTGGATATTAAATCTTGTGTAGTGTCAAATATATAATAAATAAGCAAGATGACTTAGAGGAAATCAGCTCTATGAAAAATAAAACAAAAAAGACAATACGAATGAGCTGGGCATGGTGGCATACAGTTATAATCCTCATAATCCCCCCAGACTTGGGAGGCTGACACAGGAGGATGACAGATTCATGGCCAGCCACAGCAATTTATAGGGAGGCCTTCCGCAACTTAGTGAGACTCTGTTTCAATCTAAAAAAATAAATAAATAAAACAGGGTTGTATCTTAAAGGTAGAATGCCACTGGGTTCAATCCCCAGTACCACAAAATTTTTTAAAAAAAGGAAAATGGAATAACAATGAGTATATGAGGAAGGTGTGCTTTATCTACAGAGGTCCACTGACAGTTCATCTCATGTAAGAAAGCCTCAGAGGAGGAAGCTCTAGAAAATAGTACTCTGAAGCAAAATTAACTGCTAGTGCAAATGTAAGATGTAAGACTGGTATACGTTTAGTAAGCTTGAAGACTAGTTAAAAAGTGTAATAATTTTGTTGTGGATTGGGAACCAGGTGATGGCATTGCTATGTCAAAGCTAGAGAAGGAAGCAAGGCCCAGGTTAGATATCACAAGATGGAATTTGTATTTCCTTTCAACTACTGCAAAAATTCATTGATGTACATTATGTATGTGACTGACATGGTATGATTAGTGTGGGAAAATTATTACTTTACTTCTATTGATGAGAAGAAACTATAGGAAAATGAAGAAGAAATCTAAGCCTGGTTAGAAATTTGGTACACAAACTTCAGTTCTAATGAATTAACCTATGAAACCGTAAATTGACATGAAGAAGGCTTATGATTTAAAACAATGTGCAGCTCAGGGTGTTTTCCTCAGAACATGCTAATTTTGAGATATTTCTTACATGTGAAAGGAGAAATATCAAGCAACCTGTTATCTATATGAGAGTGTGACTATCATCAAAACTCAAAAATAATTCCAGAATGCTTGTTAGATTAGATAAAAACTAATTAGGCTTGGGGGTTGATAAAGATGACTAGAGCACTAGGACTGAGCATAGATGCTCAAATATTTAACTGAAAGGAAGGAATCAAAACTGTGAAGAGATAATTGTTAGGTTAAAAAGTAGAAGAGTGAGGTGTCATAGAAGCCTAGAAAACACATTTCAAAAGTGCAGTATCAATAAACTACTTTGAAAATGTTTAGATACTAAGATATGGCAAAGAATAAAGTATCAGAGGCCAGATTCACCATGTCTATAATTGACTTTATATTGTCTCAAGGCAAAAATTAACACTTTTGTGCTTACCCTACAGTCCACCCATTGGTGCAGTCTCTCTCATCTATTTATAATGTGTCTTTATAAGGAGAGCATCTATTGTAATCTGTAATGCCACTAACCTTGTCCAAGCTACAATAGCCTTTTGAGTGTTCTCCAAGTTTCTATTCTGGTCCTCTTTCATTTGATTCCACACACCATAATCAATGGCCCCCTATTAACAAGTAAGCTTACATTATGAGAACATTCTGCTCAAAATCCTCCAAAGGCTCTTCATCTAACTTGAGCACAACTGATATTTTCACAGTGTCCTCCCAGGCCCTCTATCTTCCAGCCTCTGGCTTCTCTACTGACAATCCCTGCTATAACCACCCTCCCTTACATCTCTCAATATGCTCAGTTCGGATCTGGTGCTCCAAATGCAAGTATTTGCTGCTGCAGAGTCGCCTGTGTGCTAATGTTTCTCTCTCAATTTGTCCAAGGTTTCCCCCCAAGTCCGTTAGATGTTGGCCATTGTGGTGAACAGAATAAAGATTTCTCAAGAAATTCCATGCTCTTAATTCACATGATGTGCAAATATGTTACCTGCATGACAAAAGGGGAATTGCAGATAGAATTAAGGTTATAGATTTGAGGTTGTATTTGGTTGGGGATATTAATCCCATGAGTCCTTAAACGAAGAAAGCTTTCTTGACTATATTCAGTGGTAAATTCAATAATCACTTGTGTATCTATATTCCTCCTGCTTACTAAGAGTCAAGACTTACTCCAAAATCTTGTTATCCTTGTTATTTATAATCTTTTTGTTATTCAAACACTATTTTCTTATCTTCTATGTCTCTGCCTTCTCCTAGAATTCCACCTTTTATTTATTTAGAATCTTCTTCAAGAACACTCCCAAAACTCAGAAAATTAAAATGAGAATAATAAATGGAATGACATTGAATTAAAAAAAACTTTCTGTGAAGCAAAGAAAACCTTCAAGAGTCTAAAAAGGGAGTTGACAGAATGAATAAAGATCTTTGCCAGCTACTCCACTGATAAGAGTAGTAATATATAAAATATACAAAGTACTTAAAAATTTATACTAGAAAAAAACAAATTAAAAATGGTCAATTAAACAATATAGACACTTCACAAAAGAAGAAATACAAATGGCCAATAAATATATGAAAAAGTGATGAAGGAAACACTTCCATTGACACCACATAGATATATGAAATTATGAATGCTAATCTCAATACTGTGTACAGGGAAGAGCAGGGAGTGGGGTAGAGTATAGGAGGAAGTTCGCCAAGTGTTGTGTGCATATATCTTCCTGTCACTCTGAAATTCATTATGATGTGAGAATACAACGCACTAGTGAAAGTATATTTTAAAAAATTAAAAAAAAAAAAAAAAACTTCAAGTAAAAATTTCCTCGAGACCTATTCTTGGCTCCTATCTTTCTGCACAGGCTTTCTTAGCTAGCCTCATTGATTCTCACTTTAATCATACCACCTATGTATTAAATACTACATGTGATCTTCAACCTAGACCTGTTTTCCGAACTCCCAATATCTATATCCATATGTTTACTAAACATCTCTATTTGGTCCCACAAACACAGTGCAAAGGCATCTTGTTTAATCTGATATCTATTATCTTGTTGATTGAATGAAGTTGATGATTTTATGTATTTAGTAAGTCCTAGAATTATTGGGTATTTTAAATTTATGCTATGATAAGATAATTTCTACAGAAAAATTACAAACTTGGGGTGTGCTAAACTCAAGTGGGTTTGATACAATTCTAATAGAGGAAAAAAATACTATCTTGTCAGCAATGTTTTCTATCTCTCATCTGAAAGAGAGGATATTTCAGCACTCTCACTCTTGGTTATCAGAGATTGAGAAAAAGAAGGGAGATTAAGCTCAATTAATCTGTTCCCTGTAGGGCATACACTTTTATTGAAAATGCCAGTTACTTTGGCTGCCTGGTCTTTTACCTTGGCCTTACCTTCCCGGGTTAAATGGCTATCAGTTCTTTGGAAACAACCTGTCACTGACAGCAGGTGATACAGAGAACTATGAACTCGGGCAGCTTGCTGGTGGAATGCTCTTATTACTAGATTCAATTAGAGGGGAAATTAGTTATGTTCCTTCACAGAAAGGAAGAAGTAGCATTACTGAAATAGAAGCAATATTGAAACACAATAAAAATTGTAAGCTAAAAATCACATCAGATAACATTATACTATATCCTAAGTGTAGCCTAAATTTCCTTCTTTAGGACACATTGTTAGAGAAGTCACATTTGAACTATATTTTTCTGAAGTTTTTGAGCTGTGTGCAGAGAACTCACTTTTATCCCAAGCATGTGAAGCCTGGTGTTATAAGATTAACAATCATAATGTGCCAGGCTTTGTATTACATGCTTTACATATTCTATTTTATTTTATTCCTATAAACCATGAAATAGAGATTACTATATTCCCATTTCAGAGGAGAGAAGGAGGCACTAATAAATTAAATAATTTTATTTTTTGTATTAAATCATTTTTTATTATAATGGAATATGAAACACTAAAATGAGATTGGAGTACATAAATTGGAAAAAAGTGCTACTGGTGTATTCTCTTTTTAAAAAATATACTTTTATTGGTGCATTGTAATCATACTTTACAATGTAGTTCAGATGATGGGGGCATATATGCACACAGCATTTGGTGAGCTTCCCCTACCTTCCACTCCCCTCCATACAAGATATTGAGATTGGCATCGATAATTTCACACATGTACTTACTGTCAATGAACTAACCATAAAGTAGTACATAATTGAAGCATACATCCTGGTAATAGAAACAGACTTTCCAAATGGGTAGAACCAAGATCAATGTAGTCAATAGTATTATCCCATAGCTACTAGGATTCCCAGATGAAACTTCCAGTTCATTATCCTATAAAGAGTCATAAACTTCTGCAACAAAGCATTTCCCCTAGGAATAATTAAGGAGTATATCAACCCACACTGTTTACCATAGAGTTTCTCTGACTACATAAGCAATACCAACAGAGGAGAAATCATGGATTTAAAAAAAAAAAATGCATGTGTATGTTTGCATACATCTATATACATATATGGGTTTGTGTGTGTGTGTGAATTTTGAGAGTACTTTTAATAGAAAGAAATATACATTTTAAAGGGAACCACACAATTTCAAACAAGAACTTTGAAAATATTAAAACAATATTTACATATGTTTTGATTTAATTTGGACTCTTTTATTTTTGGATTAAGTATCCCTCTTTATACATCTATTTTATATGAGTAATCTTTTAAATACCTTAGGATATTTTACAAAATAAGTTTTCCTATAAACCAATTACATTTTAATATAGGAAATGTCTTACTGTTTACAAAATCCTTGCTTCTTACCTTATTCAATTTTCATATAGTTCTTTTGAATATGAATTCCAGATCTCTGAGAATTTTTTAATTATTTGGATTTTTATACTTAAAATATAGTTTTTCTGTTCCTCACATATCTAACTTTCAAATTTTATGTCAACTTTTCTGAGTTTTTAATATAGGTGTTTTATCTTTAGCTTTTGGCTTTTTTCAAATGTCTCATAAATGTTTTGTTTTTTCATGAGATCCTACTTTAGAAAAGTATTGGCATATAGTAAGTAGAAAACACATAGTTCTTTTAAAACATTACGTTTTGTTATAATAAAAAGACATGGTTTAGTAAAGGGTTTTTCTCACATTGAGCATGAGAGAACTCACCCTTATATGTGGGCCTATCCAGATGAGAAAGGTTATTCTTAAGTTAACAACTTCCATACTAATAATTCATTCTTTCTCCAGAGAGATTATGTAACACTTCAGAAAAGCATAGTATTTTTTTTTTTCTAGTGGTAGGCAAATTCCTGGCTGCCCTGT
>PVLC010050526.1:0-10078 GCA_004027655.1 Graphiurus murinus | reverse complement strand
CCAGCAGGGCTGGGGACAGAAGTTACAGCGGTCACTGGTTTCCCCAGCCTGCTGCTCTGCGGGCCCTCCTGGTGGACTTGGTTACTCACTCTCCAGCTTGCAAGGGGCTCATGTGAGCTGACGAGGGCTGGAAAGGAGCTGGCAGCCCGGCCTCAGAACCCCAAGGCACTGGTGGTCACCCCTCTCCTCCAGGCCTGGCTGCCCCATGTCCCTGCCTGAGCCCAGAGGATGAGAAGGGGGTCTCTGGGGGGGGGAGGGGGCAGGCTGTGACTGGGGTCCTCTCCCAGGGCCAGGGGGTACGAGCAGGGCTGGACACCTGCCCTGGAGGGAGTGTGGTTTGTATCTAAGTGTGTCTGAGTGGCTGTCAACACGGTGGCCGAGCAGCTCACCAGCCCAGGGGGTCTCTACTGCCCTGGGTCCACCCTGAGCCCCCACCCACTTTCCACTAGGGCGCTCCAGGGTGCAGCCACGCGGCCAGACCCAAGCATTTAGGGATCCCCTTGGTCCAGGAGCCTCAGGCTGCAGGCTCCTCCGGCTCTGCCTGCACACCGGCATCCTCTATACCCCCACGGTCGCTGCCCAGGTAAATCTCATCCACAGAGGACCCCGCTTAGCACGAGAGGCATGGACAGCAAGGCTCACTGGATTGTGAAGTCGCTGTCCTGGCTGGGACACGGACAGGCTTTGGTGCGAGGTGGTGACCTGAGTATTGACTTCACCAGGGCAGTGGCGCTGTGGAAGGGAGCACCTTGAAGGTGGGGGGACCTGGCATTTGAAGGGTGTAGGGGATGGGGGATGGCTGGTCCCTGAGACGCACGGCTGCACTTGATCAGCAGCAGGGGCCCTGGTAGCTGACAGGGACGTCCGCTCTTCCTGGAGGTGACAGGGGACCCACCGGCTCCAGGCATGCTCGAGAGCTAGCTGAAGCCGGTGGTGTGTGAAGGCCCGTACTCAGGGCTAGTGTGGACACCTGAGAATGTGGCTCTGTGAACCCTCACCCCAGAGCCGGCAGAGGGCCCCCCCTCTCCCTTGTAAGCCAGATGTGGCGGGGTCTCCCCCACAGTATGACTGATACCCCCACAGGAGACAGCCCCTGTCTCCTGTTCTCCAGGCCAAGGAGTATGGAGAAAGTCTGGGGTACCTGTGTGGGGTCCAGAAAGGAGATGACATGTCAAAGAAGCTGTAGGTGACAGCAAGCATGCCCCTGCAGGAGCTAGGACCTCCAGGGGCCGATCTCACGGTCATCCAGGGCACAGAATAGAATGGACAGGCAAGGATTAGGGCAGCTGTGTGCTCCGGTGACTGGGCGCCAGGCTAAGGGGATGTGAAGCCGTTTTGAGGATGGTTGGACACAGGGTCTGAGGAGACACTCATTCCTGCAGATGCAAAGTTTCATCCTGGCCTCCGGGTAGGGAGGGATTTACAGCTAGGCAATAAAAGGAATCCTGGCTGAAGTGCTGGCCACGGTGGATCCCCTGGGCTAGCAGACCATGTGGTGGTCATTTCCTTGGCCTCGCACTGTGTGATTGTAATTTGCATATTTGGCATTGGAATAACTGGACATTGGGGTTTGGACCTGTGTGGCAACTGTACGGTGGGCCCAGGGGAAATCTTTGACAACACCCCCTCAGTGGCTAAGGTAGTAAGTGTATCAGTCCGTTGTTCATTACTCTGACAAAATTCCAGAGGCAGGGCATTTGTGAAGAAAAGAGGTTTACTTAGCTCCATTTCTGGAGGCTGGAGTCCAAGACTGGGTGCCCCCATTGTTTCTGCCTCTGGTGAGGGGTTTGTGGTGAGTGGGAGGACATCACCGGGTGGGGACCTTGGGGAGGAAGAGGGCATGTCTCGAAGACCTCTGAGGTCAGGCTCCTGCGACGGCGCCCTAATCTGTGGGCAGCTCCCCTTGACGGCGGTTTTCATCCAAAGGAAGTCATCCCCATGCCCCACACGACCAAGCTTCCCTCCCATGAACGCCTGGGCTCTCCAAGCTTATGCAGTCCAGGGCAGGAAGGCGACCGCATGCTGGGAGGAGGACCTAGCGGGCAGGTAGTGGGCGCCTGGCTGCTCATTCTCTGGCTCTTGCAGAGGTGGTGGGGTCACTCAGGCTCGCCCTAGCTGTATCTCCAGGGGCACCTGCCGAGCAGGGTGTGGCGTCACAGCGGGAGCGGATCACCGGCCACAGCACTCCCTGCTGTCCAGGTAGAGGAAGCAGCAGAAACAGACTTTACTGACCGGGAGGGCAGACAGACAGCGCCAGGTAGACCCTGCTGACCCGGCTCCCCTGTGGACGAGGACCCAGGGCCTGGACTTCAGGAGGTGTTCCGGGGTCCAGTGGTCAGGGCTGCGGCAGGTCCTCACTTCAGAGTAAGAGAGATCACTGTCCTCGCATCCCCTGCCTTAAGAAGAAAGAGGCCCCAGGACTTTGTGTGCTCTCAGGGCCCCTCGTGGGGGGACTGCTCTTCCCATAGCTGGGGGGCAGGAGCAGGAAGGTGCCGGGCTGCACCCTGCAGTGTTGGAGGTGTCAGCGTGGCACCATCCCAGGCCCTGGTGGAGGGTCCCTTGCCTCCGGGGTCTGAGGACAGCTCTGCCCCGCACAGCAATGCTCTTCCATAGAGACGCATTCTGCTGCCCGGGCAGATGGAGTGCCAGGCTTGTGTTCCTACAGCCCAGGGACCCCGGCCTCCGGCTCCAGGCTGCACTGCCAGGGGAGGCTGGGCACTTGCTTGGGGCCTGCAGGCCGCTCCTGGCCCAGTTGGCTGCCGTATTGTTCCTGTTTCTCTCCAGACGGCAGTGATGGCCTGGCTCCTGGGACCCAGCCGGCCACAGGCCAGGGACCGAGGGCGCAGCCCACAGACCCTGGTGCCTCAGCACAGTCCCTGATCATGGAGGAGCCTGGGGCCAGAGCTGAAGTCACCTGCCCCCCCCCCCCCAGCCCACGCAGCTGGCTGGCAGAGGAGCAGAGCCCACGGGCATGGCTTCTGTGTGGCTGGCGATGCCCTAGGTGTCACCTTGAGTCCCTCCGTGTCTGCAGGACAATGACTACCTCTGAGAGGTGCCTGCCGTCTGTCCCAGAGCCTCTAAACACGGCTCTGTGGGACCCCAGGGTCTGGAGGAGGCGCTCAAGAGCATCAGGACCCTCAGACTTGCTCCTGTCTCTGGCAGCCGAGCGCCCTGCCTTCAGTGGTGGGGTGACCTGCGGGGTCTGAGGTGACTCACGCTGCAGCAGGCACCCCACGGTGTCTTGGACCTCGCACAGGTGTTGCTGAGAGCTCTGGAAGGACGGGGTCTGTGGCCTCGCTGCCTCCTGTCTGCAGTGTCTTCTGGACTCCACGAAGGGGCCTGTGAGGTTGGCCGCAAAAGCCCAGGGTTCCCCGGCTGCAGGAGTGGGGCCTGGATTCCGGCGAGGACCCTGACACCAGGTCCCACGACCCTGCCTTTTGTGCTGGTTCCCATCCTGTGTGTGGGGAGGTGTTTGGATGAGCAGCGCAGATGTGCTTTGGTGCAGGGACAGTCACGTGTGGGCCTTCGGAGACGGCGTTCTATATTTGGGCTCTTGGACACAGGACGGGTAAGCGGTACCCCCACCCCCACCGCCCGTTCTCAGGCTGGGGGAGGCCCCAGTGGTTCCCTGTGGGGAAGCCCTCTGGGGCTCCCTCAGCCATCCCGGGAGCTGGGGGGGGGGGGCTTTGGAAGACGCTGTTCTGTGCGGTTCTCTTTGCTCCCTCCTGGGGTTGACGAGTGACTAATTTTTCCCCACCCTTGGAGTGCTTGACTCTCTCCAGGGACAGCTCAGAAGAAAATGAAATGTTGCAAAACCCGCTGCCACGGGCAATTGCACCTCAGTCAGTCGGTCACGGGGTGGGCTCCGGCTTGGTGGTTGGGCTTCGGGGCTTGAATTCTGCAAACCGATGACGCTCTCTCTTTATTCTCAGCAATCTTACCAGGACCTTAGGCTGCCGAGCACTTGCATTTTTGTCTTGTAATTTTTCAACAACCGTAGAGTGCTGTAAGAACTTGGCACAGACGATTGTTTATATTTCCAGCAGAATCCACGTCCGAGGGCCAGGCACTGGGGACTCACGGGGTGAGGACACCAGGTGGCAGGAAGGTTGGGGGTCTCATGCGGGGGAGGAGGGTAGAGCTGGGTGGGAAGCATCCAGCAGACGCAGGCCGTTCCCAGCCCCAGTGACGTCCTGGTGGTGGGGGGAGTCTTCACTTCCCGGGAACGTCTGGACATGGAGGCCGTTTCTCAGATAGTGAAGTTCTTCTGCTGATGGCTGCACCCCAGTGTGGCACCAACATGGCCCCCTCACACCTCCGAGCTGATGGCCCTGGTGTCGGGGGCAGCCAGAGGAGGCCCCTGCCCATGGAGGCTCACAGAGGAGACCGAGGGTGGGTGGGGGGAGAACATTCTGGGTCTTGAACTTCCTGTCCAGTGGTGACGTTCCCCCCCCCCACACCTCTGAGCACATCTAAACTACATGCAATTAGATTACAAAATGTTTCAAAATATTTATGCCTCAACAAAAGCTCCCCTTCACCAGCTGCTCTGTGCTGAATTGAAGGGGCCGCTCCAACAGCCGCTCAGTTCTGGGCCACACAGGACAGCCGCAGACACTCCAGCATCGTCTGGCCTGTGTGTGAGAACGCCAGGGAAGCACAGCCCTGGGCTCCCGGGGAGGGTTACCCCGAGGGCGGGCCGACACCTCCTACAGCTTGGTACACCTTCCTGGGAAGAGGGCCCACTGATTTAATCGGAGTCTCAAAGGTACATGTAACTCCAAGAGTACTGCATGTTTTCAAAGAGTTGGAACACAACAAAACTCACAAAAACCGTGTCAGGTGAACCTAGGTTCACTCTTTCTGTGACTGATGACTGAGGAGGGCCAGAGTCATCACCGGCACCCATGACTGTCACCTCTACTACCTGCACCTTCACAGTCAGTGCCGTCGCCAAACCATTATTGATATAATCACCACCACCATCATTATGACCATGATACCATGATCACCACAACCACATCCACCACCAACACTACCGCCAGTACTGTAATAACCCCATAGCTGTCACCTCTACCTTTGTAGCCAGTACCATCACCACGCCATTATTGATACCATCACATTGTCATCACTGACACCATACCACCATAGCCGTCATCATATCACCATGATCACCACCTCCACCACCACATCACCAGCAACAGTATCACTACCACCAAGACCGTAATAACCCCAGGACGGTCACTCTATAGTCAGTACCATCACTATGCCCTCGTTGATATTGTCACTACCATAATTACCATAATTACCCCCATCACTGCCATCATCATCATGGCTATGACATCATACCACCATCAACAACACCATCAGCACCACCACCACTGTTGCCAATACCACGATCATCCCAGGACTGTCACGTCCACCTTTAGAGTCGGAACAATCACCACTCCTGCCATTACCACCACCGTGCCATTACTAATCACCATCACCACCATCATCGCTATCACCACGACCACCACCACCACCATCATCACCGCCACCACAATCACTACCAACACCTCCACCACGTCACATTATTAGCAGGACCACCTCTACCACCATCAACTCCACCGCCACCCACCACCTCCTACTGCCGTCATTACTACCGCTGTAGTCACCACCAGCCGACCAGCGTCACCATCTGAATCGGTTATCTATTTCTTCATAACAAACCACCTTAATATTCATGACTTAAAATTGCAGCCATCTGATTTGCTCTTCTTTGAAGGGTTGACATTTTGGACTGGGCTCAGCTGACGGTTCATCAGTGGTTGCCCCTGAGCTCCTAATGTGGCATCTGCCAGTTGAAGGCTTGGAGGGGCTTGGATGCTCTGAGATGGCTTTATCTGTGGGTCCGGCATGGCCCAGGCTACTGGCCAGGGTACCTTGGTTCCCCTTCATGTGACCTCTCTGGAAGGCTCACTCAGATTCATTTATAGGAGGCCAGTGTTCCAGGACAGTGAGAAAATATCTGCAAAGAGTTCTTGAAATCTGGGCTCGGAAATCATACTCTATCATTTTGTCACATTTTGTTGACAGCAAATCACAAGGTCAACCAGGATTCAGTAAATAAACAGATTCACGCGTGTGTGTATGGTACTAGGGATTGAACTCAGGGGCATTCTACCTCTGAGCTACACCCCCAGCCCTATTTTATTATTTTGTTTTGAAGCAGGGTCTTGCTAGGTTGCCAAGAGTCTCATTGCATTGCTGAGGCTCTCCTTGAACCTGTGATCCTCCTGTTTCAGCCTCCCAAGTACTGAGATTAAAGGCATCCATCACCACTCTCAGTTTGTATTTAACTTGTTTGGCATGTGTATATTTTTCTTTCTTTTTTTGTTTTGTTTTTGTGGTACTGGGGATTGAACTCATGGGCATTCTACCGCTGAGATATACCCCCAGCCCAATTTTTTATTCTTTATTTTAAAACAGGGTCTCACTAAGTCGCGGAGTGCCTCACTAGGTAGCCGAGGCTGGCCGTGAACCCGGATCCTCTGGTCTCAGACTCCCAAATGCTGGGATTACAAGCGTGCACCACCACGCCCGGCTTATATTTTTCTTTTTGAATCTGTGTAAAACTTTTTTTTTTTTTTTCAGTTTTAGAAAACTCCTGGCTCCTGCCTCTTCAAATATTGCCATTCTGTTTTTATTCCCCTCTGGGCTTTAAACTTCACGTATGTTAGTTTCTCCCATCACGTTCCACACATCTCCTATGCTTTTTTCTGTTTTTTCTTTGTCCTCCAGTCTGCTTATTTCCATTTACGTATTTTCCAATTGACTTATTCTCTCTTCTTCTGTGTCTAATCTGTTCCTAACCATATCTGTTAAGCTTTTAATATTTATTATAATTTAATTTTTAGAACATCTGTTTTATCTTCAGTATAGATTACTATCTATTATGCAGTTCTCTCTCATCTTCCAATTTATTGAGATATGATCACATTTATCTTAGAGTTCATGTCTGATAGCTCCCAAGTCAGGGCCACGTATAGGTCTGTTTCTTTGGTTGTTATTTCCATATAGTCACATTTCCTAACTCTTGATTGGCCTGGTGATTTTTTATTAAATGCTGAAGATCATGTTTGAAAAATTATAGAAGATCTCAGCTGGCTGTGGTGGTACATGCCTGTAATTCCAGGGGCATTATACTTCCAAGCTACACCCCCTGACCTTTTTATTTTGAAACAGGTTCTTGCTAAGTTGCTGAAGGTCTTGCTAAATTGCTGAGACTTGCCTTGAACCTGTGATCCTCCTGTCTTAGCATCCCAAGGCATACTTGGCTAGTTATCATAGCTTTTAAAATTAGATTCTGTAGACTTTTCCAAGTATACAATCATATCATCTGTAAATAAAGGCAGTATTACTTCTTTCCAATATGTATGATCTTTATTTCTTTTTCTCAATTTTATGCACTAGTTAAACCTCTAGTAAAATGTCAAACAATAGTGGTGAGAATGGACATCCTTACCATATTCTATATTTTGCATAAATATATTTTCTGTAGGGTATTCTTGGTGATTGTTTATGACGATGCTCTTATTATGTTAAGAAAGTTACTTCAATTCCTAATTTTGTTAGAATACTTTCATAAATAGATGTGCATTTTTGGTTGTATTTTCTGCATGTATTGATTTGATCATCTTTATTGTAATATAAAAATCTTAAATCTAAATTGCATTTTTTTTTGCAGCACTGGGGATTGAACTCAGGGGCATTCTACCTCTGAGCTATACCCCCAGCCCTATTTTTTATTCTTTATTTTGAAACAGGGTCTCACTAAGTTGTGAAGGGCCTCACTAAGTAGCTGAGGCTGGTTGTGAACCCGTGAGCCTCCTGTCTCAGCTTCCCAAGTACTGGGATTACAAATCTGTGCCACCACTCCTGGCTCTAAATTGCATTTTGAGGACAAACCCAGTTGATCATAGCACAGTACCCTTTTTTATATTGGTAAATCTATTTTGCTAATGCTTTGTTACAGGTTTTTGAGTCTATGTTCATGAAGGACATTAGTCTGTGCTTTTCTTTGCTTTGTCTGGTTTTGGTTACAGGGCAATACTGGATCATACAATGAGTTTTGAATTGTTCCCTTCTTGTATGTCTTCTGAATGACTTTATATGGGTTGATGGGACTTCTTTTTTAAGTGTTTGGTAGAATTCTCCAGGGAAGAACTCGTGGCTAATAAATTCAATATTCTGAATAAATAGAACTATTTCTTCTTGAGTAGTTTAGATAATTTGTATATTTCAAGAAATCTGTTTATTTCATATAAATTGTCTAAGTTTATTGACATAAAGCTGGTCATATTTCTTTATTGTCCTCTTAATGTCTGTGAGATCTGTAGTGATGTCCCCTTAATAATTGGTGACTCCTTTCTTTTTAAAAATTAGTATAACTAAATTTTTACCAAGCTTATCAATATTTCATGACTTAGCATTTTGTTTTGTTGATTTTCCCCTATTGTTTGCCTGTTTTTTAAATTTCAGTGTTGGTGTCTCTTGGCCTGACTTCCTGTGTGGTGGGGCGGCCTCTCTATCTATGATGATGACCAGGTTTGGAGGCCACTATTCCATCCAGGCCAGTCTGTCTGAGGAGACCAGTGACTTTGGCCAGTCTGTGGTGACAGGGGCGAGGATGGCAGGGCCAGCGTCAGGACCCTAGAGTCACACCTGGGTCCTGGTGATGGCGCAGCTTCTGCCCTGTCAGAGGGGGCTGTTTGCAGTACCTGAGGCGGGCGAGCCGTCTGCAGGAAGAACTTTGCAGGCATAGGGTTGAGGTGATGGACTCTTCAGCCAGCTTCACTGTGAGCACACGCACATGTCAGCTGTGTGTGAGACCACATGCCACGGAACCCGGGAAGGACACTAAAGCATCTCAGGTGGGAAGAAGAGGAGAAACCTCCTTTGACTGGCTTAAGGGAGGCCATGGGGCAGCAGCTCATGGCTCGTGCAGAAGGAATGCTCCCTGGAAATCAGGAACACGGCCTGGAAGGGACCCTAGGAGCCACCTGGTGAGGGACAGGAAGGTCCCCAGCTCCTCCCTCCCCCACTCAGGAAGAGCTGGCTGCTGCAGAGTCTCGTGTCCCTCGACCATTGGCAGAGTTGCTCCCCCTGGCCTGCCACTGTGCTGCCTTCCAGCCCTCCCTTCTCTGGGCTGAGATTCTGGAAGACTCTTAGCCATACCAGCCGCAGGGAAGGGTCGTTTCCCTTTGTGGGAGCTGCTTCCTGGCAGGAAGAAAAAGTTAAATATCTGACAAATCAAGCCCTAAACAGAACCAGCTTGTCTGAGGGTGAAGCCTGGAGACACAGACAACTGAGCAGCGCCCGGCTCCTCCAGACCTGTGTTTAGAGGGCGGGCCGCAGTGGGCGGCTGGCAGGGGCTTCTGAGCTGGAAGTGACTTCAAGAGAGACTGGCTCCAGGGTCAGGCGCTCAGGCCTGGGTTTCTGGGGTGGTTTAACTGAAAGGCCACAAAGCCCTCTCAGTTTCTCCTGGGGTCAGGACTTCCAGGGCCACTGCTGCCGCTCTCGCCCCTAGGATGGCTGGCGGATGTCTAGCTGTGCTTACTAACGCTTCCGGGGACAGGCCCAGCGTGGACACTGCAGAGGGCGAGGCCAGCACGTGTCCCCCTCCCTCAGACACTTGGTTGAGGAACAGGACTCAGCACAGCACCACAGGCGCTGTGGTCCCCCCACCCTGCCTCCCGGGCCCTGACACGGGCCACTTGGCCGCTCATGGCCAGCTTCCGTGGGTCAAGGGCCGCAGTGGGAGGAGGGATGGCTGCTCCCTGGACGTGGGCTTGGTACAGTGGATTCAGCACGCAGGGGTCCCCGGCGTCTATTCTCAGTGGCTCTGCCATGCATGGCCCCCAGGGGAGCAGGGTAGGGACTGTCGTCAGCCGCTTCACCCGAGGGTGCCGCCTGCTCCTTGTGCCTCTGTCTCCCCACTGGTGAGGTGGGTGTGCTTGTCACGTGGGTGCTCAGCGGTCAGTGGGTTCTCTCTGTCCTAGCGGCATGATCAGTCAGTCCTGACAGTGCTAGTATG
>PVLC010050525.1:0-10089 GCA_004027655.1 Graphiurus murinus | reverse complement strand
TTGTTTATCGAGGGTCTCTACTTTTTCATCTGGGGACCCTCTTATGTCCCATCTACTCCCTAACATCCGCATATTAGGGAGAACATATGTTTCTTTACTCTTTGTGATTGGCTAATCTCACTTAACATAATGTTTTCCAGTTGCATCCATTTCCCTGCAAAGAACATGATTTTGTTCTTCTTTATGGCTGAGTAAAATTTCATTGTGTATATTTCCCATAGTTTTGTAATCCATTCTTCTGTGGATGGACATCTTGGCTGCCTCCATAGTTTGGCTATTGTGAATTGAGCCGCTATAAACATAGATACATATGCATTGGTCTGATAGTTTGGTTTCCATTCTTTTGGGTATATACCCAGTAGTGGAATTGCTGGGTCATATGGTAGGTTCATTTCCATTCGTCTGAGGATCCTCCATACGGTTTTCCATAGTGGTTGCACAAGTTTGCACTCCCACCAACAATGTATTAGGGTTCCCACTTCTCCACACCCTCGCCAGCAGGTATTGTTGCTCGTGTTTTTTATGATTGCCATTCTGACTGGAGTTAGGGAAATCTCAGGGTAGTTTTTATTTGCATCTCCCTGATTGCCAATGATGTGGAACATTTCCTCATACATTTATTGGCCATCTGTATTTCTTCTTTTGTGAAGTATCTATTTAGGTCCTTTGCCCATTTTTTGGTTGGGCTGTTTGATTTCTTAGCTGTGATTTTCTTGAGTTCTCTGTAAACATCATACAGTTGAATAGCTTAGTAGCTTGTTTTAAAGATAGCTTTGTGTATTTGGTGACTATTTCTGTCAAACAATGAATCTAACACTTTCGAATGACTACTAATGAAATTGGACTCCTTAATCTTAATATGTTACTTCATTATTTACATAGGAAAAAATAAAGACTAAAAATACACATAAATCAATGATGACAATTATTTCCCCCATGTAACCACAAATTCAATAAAGATATGAAAACTGCCCATAACTCTAGATTATTTCTTTGTGCCTCTATTCAGTGAACTCCTCTTCTTTATTACCAGGACAACCACTGTTTTATTTAAGAAATAAGCTAAGCATGGTGGCACATGCAGTACTTGGGAAGTTGAGACAGAAAGACCCCAAGTTTGAAGGCAGACTCAGCAACTTAGTGAGGCCCTCCGCAACTGAAATGAGACCCTGTCTTAAAATGAAAAATTTTAAAAATTTTGCTGATAGTGTAGCTTACAGGTAAAATGTCCCTGGGTTCAATCTCCAGTGCCACAAAAAAAAATGAAATAAAGAACAAAGGGGAGAGAGGAAGGAAGGAAGGAAGGAAGGAAGGAAGGAAGGAAGGAAGGGAGGGAGGGAGGGAGGGAGGGAGGGAGGGAGGAAGGAAGGAAGGAAGGAGAGAGAAGAAAGAAGAAAAGAAAAGAGTTTTGTGGGGTTCTTGCAAACTTCATATAAAGAGAATCATGCTGTTTTGTTTAAATTCTTGAGACATTTTACAATTAATGTTGCAGTATTGAAGCAATGAAATACTAGAAACTTGCAGAGATCATGATACGAAGTGTTCTGGTAACCTGTTGTGTTCTGGTAACCTGTTGCCAAGGAACCTTAAAAGTGTTACATGTGTTATGATTTTGAAGAATTGACACCAATCCATATGTTATTTGAATAGATTTATTTCACATAACAAAAAATGCACTTTTTCCTCTAAGAGTAAAGAAGTTTTGTGGCTTAGGACCACATAAAACCATAATAAACAGCAAACTAGATCTTAACTGGATTAATTCAGAAAATTTATGTATAGAGCCTTATAAATGAGCATATTGTATCCTATAGAATTACTGTGATAGGGAAGAGTTAAGGTGAAGGCATAAAAGGAAGAACTGTTGTGTTATCTGTTATATCATGGAAAAGCTAACATAAATCATACTACTTTAGTGGATTAGGACAAACATTTTTAAATGCATCCAAAGAATTGGTTCCCTATTCGTCTTTTATAGATTCTTTAGCACAAAGTCAGCACCAAGTCCATTACTCTGTTCAAGAGCAATATAACGTATTTCATATATCAATTTTATATTTATAATTTTATCTGAAATATCAGCCATCTCTCATGTGTAGCCTATATCATTTGACACCAAGTTAATGTCCCAGAAAGCAATATATAGAGAAAAATACATAGACATAGATATACATATAGGCATAAAGACATAAACTATCCTTATAAGCATGGAATATAGAATTGATAGATTATATAATTTCTTGTATTATTGATAGATATTTTCTTAATTAATCATTTGTAAATGTCTTTCCACTAATTTAAGAAAGTATAAATAAATCAAGGTTTAAAGTACTATTGTTAAATGAGAATCAGTGAAAATGGTACAGTAGACAGCTCTCAAGTTCTTCTCTCTTATTAAAGAAAGTTATTCTGACACTTGTTAAAATGATAAGGAACATTTTGTTCAGAACTATTACAATAGGTGTCAAGACTATCACAATAGAATAAAGAGATCTGGTTCAACTCTAAATGCAACAGGAACTAGTGGGGTTTATACCAAAGACAAGTTGGAGGGAATGGTGAATGGAAAATCACTAAGAGGATAAGAGGTTTCTTGGTAAATTGACTTAGGATTCTGGCTGAAAGCAGGTAAAGGATTTATATATCAATGGTTTCTGATAAGGAGCTTAATCAGATACTGAGAGTGATTTAGTAGGATTGTTGCTAAAACTGGACTATACAGGCTTAGTAAAGATGAGGGCTAAGATTAAGGCCTAGTCAATAGGACTCAAAAAAGCCTAACTAAAGTTTAGTCAAAAAGCCTTTATTGCTAAGCATGTAGTTGCACACCTGTAATTCCAGCACTTGGGAGGGTGAGACAGAAGGATTGCAGGTATGAGACCAGCCTCAACAACATAGCAAGACCTTCAGCAACTTAGTGAAACCCTGTTTCAAAATTTACAAAAAAATAAATAAATAAATAAAAGAATTTGGGGGTGTAGCTTGCAGGTAGAATGTTCCTGATTTCGATCCCCAGCACCAGAAAAAAAAAATCATCACCTTCTCTGAAACAGCTTCCAAATGGACAAAAAACTGTCAGAATCGTCCTTTTCAAAGCTGTCAGAGGTTTGCAGCAACCAAGTTAATACTAAATTGTTGGGGGTCTCAGCCCAGTGAGCCCCGGAGAGGCCTGGCCTAAGATGGCGCCTGGCAAGGTGCCAGAGGTGGCTGACTGCTGGATGACTGACAGGTGATAACCTTCCTGGAGGAGGGCTGTACCATGTCGGCGGGCATGCACCAGTACGTCAGAGCTCGTGGACAGATAGTGCATGCATAAGAGAAATAGAGAAGGGCACGCAGTAACCTCGTGATCACACCTATGATTGGCCCCAAGTTGCTCCCCCTCTGGCCCCACCTCCTACTGCATGGCTTGATAGCAGAGCCCTCCAGCGGGGAGAGAGAGCATAGGAAAGTGAGAGAGAGTGTATGTGTGTGAGAGAATATGTGTGTGAGAGAGTGTGTACGAGAGAGAGTGAGTGCAAGGGGGGGGGGAAGAAAACAATAAAGAAGCTTGAACCAGCAACCATTATTGTCGCCTCTCTCTCTGGGCCCTCGCGGGCAAGGGTCGAGCGTGGGAGGCGATACTAAGTGAAAATAGAGGCAACTTCAAAGAAATAGGACATATTTGGAGAAGTTTTTTATTTATTTATTTATTTATTTATTTTTCGTTTTTAAGGTATGCACTTTTATTGAACTGGTCTCAAGTCAGTGTAACAGATAAACCCTGGCTGTCTCCACACCTCAGCCCACTCCCAGGGAGACCAAAAGCCTTCATACATCAAGTTGGGGGACAAAAAGTTGGGGGGCCTTGATGGCTGACCATTCAAAATAAAACAAAATTAAAAAGCATTAAGGTGAAGATTTTAAAAATTTGCATTACATAATTTACACAAAAGCAATGCTGTCACCTCCCCTGTGTGGACTCGGGTGAGGACTGGGCCACCCTCCTTGAGGAGGAGCGGGGCGGCTTTTGGGAGGACGAGGGACTTCCTGTGACAATGCATCTCACTATTATTTGGAATGACTATTAAAAAAAAGAACAATGTACAATCAAAGTCCTCAGCCACATTGTTGAACTTTGGGGATGTTCGCTCCAACCTACTGCTGTCACCTTCACCGTTCCAGTTTTTAAATCCTGAGTCAAAAGCACCAAAACAAAAAACAAAAACAAAACAAAAAAGGAAACAAATAAAGCCATGCCAATCTGATCTCATTTTCTGCGCATTAGGATTTGTCAAGAAAGGTGTAACGCAGCTAAGTAACAGTCCGCCTAGAAGCATTGGCGGTGGACGATGGAGGGGCCAGACTCGTCGTCCTCCTGCTTGCTGATCCACATCTGCTGGAAGGTAGACAGCGAGGCCAGGATGGAGCCGCCGATCCACACAGAGTACTTGCGCTCAGGGAGAGCAATGATCTTGATCTTCATCGTGCTGGGGGCCAGGGCTGTGATCTCCTTCCGCATTCGGTCGGCGATACCTGGGTACATGGTGGGGCCACCAGACAGCTCTGTGTTGGCATAGAGTTCTTTGCGGATGTCAACGTCACACTTCATGATAGAGTTGAAGGTAGTCTCATGGATGCCACAAGATTCCATGCCCAGGAAAGAAGGCTGGAAGAGCGCTTTGGGGCAGCGGAATCGCTCATTGCCAATGGTGATAACCTGGCCATCGGGCACCCCGTCACCGGAGTCCATCACAATGCCAGTGGTATGGCCAGAGGCGTACAGGGACAGACAGCACAGCCTGGATGGCCACATACATGGCTGGGGTGTTGAAGGTCTCGAACATGGTCTGGGTCATCTTTTCACGGTTGGCCTTGGGGTTCAGGGGGTCCTCGGTCAGCAGCACCGGGTGCTCCTCGGAGGCCACACGCAGCTCATTGTAGAAGGTGTGATGCCAGATCTTCTCCATGTCGTCCCAGTTGGTGACAATGCCGTGCTCGATGGGGTACTTGAGCATCAGGATGTCTCTCTTGCTCTGGGCCTCATCACCCACTTAGAAGTCCTTCTGGCCCATGCCCACCATCATGCCCTGGTGCCGCGGGTGCCCCACGATGAAGGGGAAGACGGGCTGGGGGTGGGGGGGCATCGTCGCCAGCAAAGCCAGCCTTGCACATACCGGAGCCATTGTCAACGACAAGCGCAGCGATATCGTCATCCATGGTGAGCTGGGTGGCGGGTGTGGACCAGTGGCGGGGGAGCGGCGAGGGGACTGTACTCTCGGGGTGGACGCGATCTCGGCAGTGGAGAATTTATGGGTCTTTGTCTTACTCCCTTCTCTGGCTCAGAAGGATTTTCACAGATAACAGCCCACAGTCCTATATGTGGCCCAGATTTCTGGTTCCAGAGAGAACTGAGTAGATTAACTTCTTTTTTTTAAATTGGTGCATTGTAATCATACATCTTTGTTAGGTACAAGCTGGTAAAGGCATACATGCACAGAGTAGATTAACTTCTGAAAACTGTTTGTTTTGACCGATCTGGGAGCTGCTGAAAGAGCGATGCCAGGTGTTTGCCTCGGTTTCGCTTACTTCAGAACACTCGAAGTGGAAAATACCTACACATGGACATTATTTAAGCATTATTCAAAAATATTTAAATGTTAGTGAGCAGGACAGTTATGCAAAGGGTAAACAATTAGGGTTGGGACAAATCACACATATGCTGAAATCTTGGGCAGAAAAGCTAGGAAAAGAGGCCATTTGAAGAAATAACGCATTGGAAAGTTCCCATCTATAGTAGGGAATTCAGAAAGACTCATGGATGCTCAAGAGAGGGCAAATGCTCTGGAAAGACTCAAAAACATTCTAAGACTTCATCTTTGGCAACTTCAGGCTAACAGCAAGCAAGAAATGAAGCCTAAGGCAAAAGTGTAAATGGTTTGGCTAAATGTCGCAGAGTGCCTGAACATAGAACCAATCTGCAGAGACTGGAACAGTTTCTGTTTGTTTTGGCTTTAGGCATTGAAGAAAATATCTGTAAAGCACTAGGTGCATGAGGTGCAAAATAGTTCTTAAATTCAACTACACGGTTTTTAAATACAACTACAACCCAAATAAACTCAAACAACAAGAAGAACATCAACAAAAAAACTCGGGTCAGAGGAAGAAGAGTCTGATTTCTATTTACCATGCCATAATATTTGAAATATCTGGGTTTCAATATAAATTTAAAAAGCATGCAAAGAAGCTAAAATATGAAGCTCATTGATTAGATAATGTAGCAGAAACTGCCTGAGGAAGCACAGACACTGGGTGCTCATCTGCAAGCAAACCTTCCACCTTGTGGGGAGGGAGAAGACTCTATCTCTGATTTCCTCGGGTGCTTGCATGAAAACATTTTGGTAAGATAGTCAATAATAAAAAACACTCTCTAGTTTGGGATGGTGGTGGATGCCTGTAATCTCAGTACTTGGGAGGCCGAGACAAGAGGATCGCAAGTTAAGTGTCTCGCATCCAAGGTGATGTTTGCACAAGAGGGACTATCAACTATGACTGATAAGACATGAAATAGGGCCTCAGTGAGTTACTGAGGGCCTTTCTAAGTTGCTGCGCCTGGCCTCAAACCTGCCACAGTCTCCCAAGTATTAGGACTACAGGTGTTCACCACCACCCCCAGCTCAACAGTTCAGTTCTGATGTCACAATTCAATTATCAGACTCCAAGCAGGACCTATACTGACCCTTTGGTTTTAGGATGTCTTATCAGTCATATTTGATAGTCCCTTTTGTCCAAACATCATCTTGGATGCGAGACACATAACTATAATATACCCTCTGAGTCTCTCAGCTTTACATATGTCAGAAAAATCTCATTTTGCCCCAAACAAATAGCATATGTTCTGGAGAGCCAGAGTGGTGCCCCATGCCTGTAATCCCAGTACTTGGGAGGCTGAGACAAGAGGATCACAGGTTTGCGGACAGCCTCCTCAATGTAACAAGACTCTCAGCAACCTAGTGAGACCCTGTCTCAAAAAGAAAAATAAGAAGAGCTGGAGGTAGAGTTCAGCGGTAGAATGCCCCTGAATTTAATTTCCAGTCCCCCCCCCAAAAAAAAAGAAGTGTTCTGGGGCAAATATCAAAATAAAAGTACAAAGCCGGGCGTGGTGGCGCACGCTTGTAATCCCAGCATTCGGGAGGCTGAGACTGGAGGATCCGGGTTCGCGGCCTGCCTCAGCTACCTAGTGAGGCACTCCGCAACTTAGTGAGACTCGGTTTCAAAATAAAAAAATAAAAAAATAGGGCTGGGGGTGTAGCTCGGAGGTAGAATGCCTCTGAGTTCAATCCCTAGTACCGAAAAAAAAAATAAAAAAATAAAAATAAAAGTACATTGGTAAGTGTCAAGCAGGTAATCAAAGAATTTATAGCTGCCTATTGGAAGCTGAGAAAAGAAAGGGAAATTTAGGTAGTGAGTACAAATATTTTTATTTATGTTAATAAAAGGAAGACCAGGCAAATAATACAAAGATAGAAGTTTGTAAATTAATCAAATATAATGAAATAGTTATATATTATCTCAGGTAGTACTGCTTTTTTAAGAAATATAATTTAAATAAAAAATTCACAATTAAATTTAAATTTCATATTAATAATATTTTAGTATAAACATGGTCAACATATGGTTGGTCATATTTGGTACATATACTTTTAAAAAGTATTGATCATTAGACATTCAAATTTTATTGGTTCTGTTGTATTTTCTATGGCAACCATTTCTTCATACTTTTCTCATCTTGGGGACAACATGTAGTCAAGGTTCTTATCTGTGAAAAGGTAAAAATTATAACTCTTAGGTGTTCCAACCTTTAGCTCTTTGATTTCTACCTACAGATTTCAGTTTGCCATCTTACTTATTCCCTCCTCCCTGGCTCTGCAGGGAGTTCTGTTTGGTTGCTAAGTTGCCAAGTTCTGTGCCCATTGTGATGCAGTCAAAATAATTGTGAAGAAAAGTATATAGAGAGAGGTAGTGGCCAGGAGGAAAGGAGAAGAGCAGACTGACTCCAGCGAAGCACATCTTTTGGAGGGATATGTACTAATGAGAGTGGTGAGGAAGGGTGAGTGACAGTGTAAGGGGAAGTATACGAGATAAAGAGACTTGTGTACTTCTTAATCTATGTATCCATTTTATAATATTTAAGAAATTATTTTAAAATTAGCTCTGATTGGTTGATTTCCTACTCTTTGTGTGTGTGTGTGTGTAGTACTGGGAATGGGACCCACGGGTGTTCTAACCCTCAGCTACACCCTCAGTCCTTTTTTATTATTATTATTTATTTGGAAACCAATATCAGTAAATTTCCAAGGCTGTTTTCAAACCTGCTATTCTCTTGTCTCAGCCTCCCCCCAAACTGGGATTATTTACTATTTTTGTTTTGTTTTGTTTTGTTTGTCCTACTGGGGATTGAATCTAGAGGCATTCTACCTCTGATGTACACTTCTCCGCCCTATTTTATTTACTTATTTTGAAACAGGGTCTCATTAAGTTGCTGAAACTGGCCTTCAAAGTACTGGGATTACAGACCTGCACCACCGAGCCTGACTCAACACTGTCCTTTTTCTAACGCATATTCTTAGTACTTTTATCAAAAAGTACATGTGTGGGTTTATTTCATGACACTATTTTGTTCCATTGTTCCATGTATGTTCCATGTATGTTCTTAGTACTTTTCCATGTATGTTCCATGTATGTTCTTAGTAGTTTTATGTTCTTAGTAGTTTTATCAAAAAGTTCATGTGTGGGTTTATTTTGTGACACTATTTTGTTCAATTGTTCCATGTATTCGTATTAATGCTAATATCATTTTGTTTTGATTACTGTACATTTGTAGTCTACTTTGAAGTCAAGTAGGATAATGTTTCTGCTTTGTTGTTGTTGTTTTAGAAGGTGGCTTTGACCATTCAGTTTGTTGTTGTTGCTGCTATTATTGTTGCAGTTCTATATAAATTTTCTAGTTTTGTAAAATATGTCATTATAATTTTAATAGGGATTCAGCTAAACCTGTAGATCACTTTAGGATGTATAAATATTTTAATATCAATTTTTCCCTCCCATGATCATGGGATGTTTTTTCATTTTTATGTATAGACTTCAATTACTTTCATCAAAGTTTTATTATATTCATTGTAAAGAGCCTTCACCTCTTTGGTTAAATTTATTATATATATATAGATCAATCACTAAACGGAACTTGAGAAGGAGGGAGGGAGGAGGTAGTGGGGCAGGAATTGAGGAAGGGTTAAATGAGAGATGTGTGCATGTATGTCTCTACCAGCTTGTACCTAACAAAGATGTATGATTCCAATGCACCAACAAAAAAAAAGAACCTACAAAAGGAAAAGGTGCATGAATTTTTGTATCACTTTTAATATCATTATGATATATAATTACATTGCATCAATAAAAGTATAAAGTAAATAAATAGATAAGAACTTCCCAAAGATAAAAGTAGCATAGACACTTTTCTTGAGGGAAGAAGTTGCAGGAGTGGATTCTTCATCTTTTTTAATAAAATATTTTCACTTGTTTTCAGTGTGCATCTGACAAAATCTAGATGGCCACCAGATACTTCAGTTCTCATCAAATTACTGGATCTCAGCCTTACTAAGAAGCAGCCAGTCATATCCTCATACTGTAAGTTGAATTTTGTTATTTCACATGTCTTCTAAAACATAGAATCTGTTCATTGCCTTACCTTGATGGTAATTGCTAATCTGGAGGTGTATGGGTAGAAGTTTTCTCTATTGCCAAAATGAAAAGATAAACTCAATCAAGTTCAGCAAGGCCCAACAAATACATCTGTGAAATTTTAATGGAGTTTGAGGGCTCAGAAAAAAGGAATAAGAAGAAATAGAAAAGAGGGTCATGATATGAGTCTTGAGAGAAAGTTTTTGAAATTAGGATGAAAGTAGCAGCATGGTAGCCAGGTGAGGTGGCACACACCTGTAATACCACTATTCGGAAGGCTGAGACAGGGAGATCACAGGTTGGTGGCCAGCCTCAGAAACTTAGTGAGACCCTGTTTAAAAAATAAAATAAGGCTAAGGGTGTATCTGA
>PVLC010050523.1:0-10117 GCA_004027655.1 Graphiurus murinus | reverse complement strand
TTGTTTTCAGATATAGAAATGGAGACATAGAGAGGCTGAATAATCTGCCCACGATCACAGAGCTTGTAACCCCTAGGGCTGGGATTTGAACCCTGGCAGTCTGGTTCCAGAAGCAGAGGTACCCAGTGATCACACTGACAAGTTTCAGGTGTGCATGTCGCTGGCTGGTGAAAGCTCACCTCTGCCTGAACTTCTGGGAGAGAGGGCTCTCTTTAAAGGTTCCCATTTCATTTTTCAGACAGCTTTAATTATTAGAAAGTCCTTCATTCTATTGAACTAAAACCTGCCCCCCCAAGGCTTCCATTGATCTTCACAGTACAAATTTAATCCCTCTTCCACGCAAACGCCCCTCAGATATATGTGTGCCACCCCGCCCCCATACCTCTTCCTCTATACTATTTGTGGGAACACTGGAAATAGACCCTCTCATGGCTCTAAGCCCCCAGAGTGGCTGAGATGGAAGGGAGGCTGGACAGGGTTTATGCAGGAGGCAGAATGTTAAGTCAGGCATTGCAAATAGCTCCTGGGTGGGCAAAGGATTCCCTGGGAACCAGCTAAGTATTCCTACCATCTGTGAACTATACACTTCCCTGTATTACAATCAGTGCCATAAGATGCCATTGGGCCTGAAAGGGGGGAGAGCGGTGGGATGGCAATGACTGCAGCCCTCCAATTTGTAGCTGAATCTTTATTCCAACTTAATGGGGTTCCATGGGAAAGGGAACCATGCCCCCAAAATGAGTGTGGATGAGACCCCAAAAGACCTCAGAATGGGGAGGATGTTCGAGGAACTGAGTGGGATGCAAAGAGGTCTACAGCAGCAGCAGCAGCAGCAGCAGCAATGAGGTAGGGGCCAGTGGATTTGGAATGGCAGCAGCCCCTGGATAAGTACAAGGAGGTAATGAACACCCTAGTCTGTGCATGAGAAAGTGAGAAATGCAGACTTTAACAGTGTCTGTCCTCTGCACCGATCACATTGCAGAAATCGGACTGCATAGGAATGTTGCTGGGTGGGTGTGGAGTAAAGTGACCAGGGCCAGCTCCTCCGGGAGGGCTCGGTGAAGAGGAACAAAGACAAGCACCTTTTGGCCTCATTTTTAAATCATCCTCTCCACCCCCCAGCCTCCAGCTAGACTATGGCACCCGGCGAATGGATGGACCTTCTATCTGTCCTCTGTAACCACAGAGGATGGCTGTGTATCTCTGAAAGGCCAGCAACAGTGACAGGTCCAGAGCTTGGTAGGACCCAAATCCCGACCAGAACCAAGTTTCTTTTGGAAAGGCAGCAAAGACAGCCAACAGAAAAGCTGCCTTCATTATGTTCAAACGCCTGTGTTCATGCATCCGTCCAATGCTGTGTGGCGAGGGAGGCCCTGTGCTTCTCTCTGCAGATACAGTGGTAAACAGGACCAGCATGGTCCAGTGTCAGGTCACTCAGACTTACTGGGCACCGACTGAATGCAAAGCTCTGTGCCAGCCTGACCTGGTAGGAGGCTCTTCATGTCCCATCCTCCTCTTAGGGCTTCCAGGAAGATGTGGAGGGTGCACATTTTCTGTGCTGTTGGGATGAGATGCTGCTGGCTGACTGTCTTGTTTGGGAGGTGAGTTGTGCAGCTATAGAGTGCTCTGCAGAGGAATACCCTAAGGACTCCCACTCCCACCCCACTGTGCAAATTAATTCCCCTTTGTCCAAATCTGGATATTGCTCTGTAAGGGTGCAGAGGCTAAGTCCAACAATGTCAGTGTGCCTTGGAATCTGGGGCCAAGCCTTGGAGCAGACAGGCATTCCTCAGCCTTAGCCTCCAGCGCTCTGCTCTGGGTGATTAACAGAACAGGACATCAGGCCATCAAGATAAGGATCCTAATGGCCACAATGGCTTCCCTTTCCTCCCGCAGCCCATCTTTATTGCTTTTCACTCTCTGCTCACTTCCAGCGTGGAGCAAGGCCAGCCCTGCTGCAGGCTGCTCCCCACGAGGCTGTGCGGGGCTCCAGGGACGGCAGGCATCTCCCTTTAATAAGCTTCTCACACTACATTAAAGATAAAAGGGGAAGGGAAATATTTATATTCTGACAAAGCAGCTCTTCCCTTCAGGCTCTTGTTTTATTTATTAACTTGCTCTGTCCCTCTCTCTGTCTTTCTCTCTGTTTCAGGGGCCAGGCATTTGTGGTCCTTCTCTCCTTTAGCCATTAATTTTGTGGGTGAGTGACAGTGACAGGGAGACTTTAAAATTGTTGTAAGTGGGTGCCATTCCCAGGTGACATAAACAGCTGTTTCTCCATCCTCTCGGGAGCTACTCCCCATTACCACCCTCATTATATAGCACTTGGACCCGGGAGGGACCACACTAGTTATGTCATTTCAAATGATGCTGTGTCATTTGGCGAACTGTTCAGAGGGGTACAGTGGCCCGGATGTGGCTGGACCTCTTCCACCTCTTGTACTGCACATTTTCTTCTCTCATACAGGCCGTGCCTTAAGGAGGCAGGTTTCTCCCAGCTAATCTGCTCAGAGCCAATAAAACAGGGAATGCATGCGGTTCTAAATCTTGATTTTTCCCTTTGCAACGATGATCATTAAAGTTTTAGACCAGTTGGGTGTGGGGGTGCAGGCTTGTAATCCTAGTACGTGGGAGGCTGAGACTAGAGGATCGCAGGTTCATGGTCAGCCTCAGCAACTTAGTGAGGCTCTCAGCAACTTAGTGAGATGCTGTTTCAAAAAAAGACTAAAGTAGGGCTGGGGATGTAGCTCGGAGGTAGAATGCCCCTGGGTTCCATCCCCAGTACCAAAAAAAAAAAAAAAAAAAAAAAAAAAAAAAAAAAAGCTTTAGACCACCTAAATTCCAAAGCCTGGGCAGGTTAAGGAGTTGATCCTGGGGATGCCTCCCCCCACCACTCCTCACTCCTTCAAGGAGTCAGCTTAGATTGGTTGGGGGGGTAGTCTAGGATCTATTCTGTGGGCTTGGGTGATACCTGGGAGTAAAAGCTCGTTTTTGATAATTACATTTAAAAAAAAAAATACATGATCATCTACAAAAATGTTCAAGTACAAGGACAGCAACAAGTGGTCTACCCACCTGTGGAAAAGCAATGCAGGATGGTGGTATCTGAGCCCTGGGTTTGACTTTTTTTTTTTTTTTTTTTTTTTTTAGGTACTGGGGATTGAGCCCAGGGACATTCTACCTCTGAGCTACACCCCCAGCCCTACTTTTTATTCTCTTTTTTTGAAACAGGGTCTCACTAAGTTGTGGAGGGCCTCACTAAGTAGCTGAGGCTGGCCGCGAACTCGGATCCTCCGGTCTCAGCCTCCCAAGTACTGGAATTACAAGCGCGGGCCACCAGGCCTGGCTTGGGTTTGACTCCTAGCTTTACCATTTACTGTGTGACTGTGGGAGGCAGCCCCATGCCTCAGTTTCCTCATCTATAAAATGGGGTGATGATAATATCTACTTCTTAGGAATTGTATGAGAATTAAATTTGTAGATACATGTAAAGTGCTTAAGGGAGCGCTTAGCTCATCATGAGCTCATAACAAGTATTAGCTATTGTTATTATTACAATCCTGACAATAACCAGTGAGTAACGCTTGATAAATATATTCTACACATGTGGATATAGGTAGAGCAGAAATATTTTTGTAATAACATGATCATATTGGTCATGCTTTTTCCTTTTTTAGAAATATACTTTTATTGGTTATTCATGGTTTTTTAAAAATAACTGGATGCTGGGCATGGTGGCGCACGCTTGTAATCCCAGCATTTGGGAGGCTGAGACTGAGGATCCAGGTTTTCGGCCAGCCTCAGCTACTTAGTGAAGCCCTCTGCAACTTCATGAGACCCTGTTTCCTAACAAAGAATAAAAAATAGAGCCGGGCGTGGTGGCCCACTCTTGTAATCCCAGCATTCGGGAGGCTGAGACCGGTGGATCCGGGTTCGTGGCCAGCCTCAGCTACCTAGTGAGGCACTCCACAACTTAGTGAGACCCGGTTTCAAAATAAAGAATAAAAAATAGGGCTGGGGGTGTAGCTTGGAGGTAGAACGCCCCTGAGTTCAATCCCTAGTACCGCAAAAAAACAAAAAAACAAAACAAAGAATAAAAAATAGGACTGGGGGTATAGCTCAGAGGTAGAATGCCCCTGGGTTCAATCCCCAGTACCACACACACACACACAAAAAGTTGGAAGCATTAGGTTTGGGGTTTCCTGAATTATCAGAAGAAAGGAACTCACATGGAATTAATGGCCTTCAAATATTAATTCCTCAATGACAAGACATATTCATTCCTAAATTATCATTCCAAGGCTAGAAAACACCAATAAGTTGATGAAAAGCCCTGGGGGGCTGGGTGGGGGGGTCTGATTTGCCCTCCTGCCAGGTGAGGACTTCTCATTCTCTGGCTTCTTCCTGTCTCCTGACTTTTTTGTGCCTGTGATTTTTAATTTGTTTGGGTTTGTAGCATCTACATTCCGATTTGCATCCACTTATTTCTCCAGAGGGTTAGTCCTCATTCTGTATTTAATTGGATTCAATGTTTATGCTAGTCCTTTTATCAAGGGTTTCACATTACTAATTCTCTAATTTGGCCAGTTTCTTGACTTGCTGTATTTAATTGTCAAGTCCTTTCTTTCTTGCCTTTCCTCCCTCATCAGGAAGGACCCATTGGTGCTTCATTCCCCAAATTCTCTCCTAGTTGAGAATGTCTGTCTGTTACCTCTCTGTATGGAATGATTACTTTCCCAGTAGAATTTTTTTTTTTTGTACAGTTTTAGAAATCTTTTTTTTTTTTTTTTTTTGCGATACTGGGGATTGAACTCAGGGGCATTCTACCTCCGAGCTACACCCCCAGCCTTATTTTTTAGTCTTTATTTTGAAACCAAGTCTCACTAAGTTGCGGAGTGCCTCACTAGGTAGCTGAGGCTGGCCGCGAACCCAGATCCTCTGGTCTCAGCCTCCCGAATGCTGGGATTACAAGCGTGCACCACCACGCCCGGCTAGAAATCTTTTTAAAATTTTTATTTTATTTTAGAAAAAGAAAAAAGGGTTTACAACAGAATATGACAAGTCCCAACACCCTGATGGGTATGAGGAAAGAGGCCTGCCAGCCTTCTAGTCCTCGGGTGAGGTGTGTTTCTCATCTGGGCACTAATGGGGCACTGACTGCCCCCACCAGTGAAGCAAGACCAGCAAATTCTCCAAGAAGTCTAGTGTACCAGGACAAGTGCTGTGTCCAGATGTGGCTCCAGTCTTGACCCAGGGTAACATGCTTGAGCCCTTTTTCTTCCTGCAGAGTCTTGTATGCATTCTTCTGTTGCCGTCTAGCATCGAGTGTTGCTACTTAGAAGGACAAAGCTAGGTTTATGGTTTCCCCTTGTTTGGTCCTGGGTTCCTTCCTTCCTTCCTTCCTTCCTTCCTTCCTTCCTTCCTTCCTTCCTTCCTTCCTTCCTTCCTTCCTTCCTTCTCCCTTCTCTCTCTCTCTCTCTCTCTCTTTCCTTTTGTGTGTGTGTTGTGTGTGATACTACAGATTGGACTGAGGGCCATTTCACCTCTCTGAGCTACATTCCCAGAACTTTTTATTTTTTTATTTTGAAACAGGGTCTTGCTAGGTTTCTGAAAGCCTCACTAAGTTGCTGAGGCTGGCCTTGAGCCTGCCATTCCCCTGTCAAGGCCTTCTAAACACTGGGATTACAGATGTGCGCCACCATGCTCAGCTCAAGGGTCCTCGGTTTTCTTTTTGGATGCTTGAAGAATTATCTCTCTCTCTCTCTCTCTCTCTCTCTCTCTCTCTCTCTCTCTCCCTCCCTCCCTCCCTCCCTCCCTGTCTCTCCCTCCCTCTCTCTCTCTTCTCTCTCTGTAAGTTGCTGAGGCTGGCCGAGAACCTGCAATCCTCCAGTCGCAGCCTCCCAAGTACTAGGATTACAAGTGTGTACCACCACGCCCAACTTATTTTTTTATTTTGAAACAGGGTCTAGGTTTCTGATATCTTGTTAAATTTTTGAGGCTGAACGCAAACCTGCAATCCTCTTGTTTCAGCCTCCCAAGTACTGGGATTACAAGTGTGAGCTACCATGCCTGGCTCTTTTATTATATCCTTTTGCTAGTTTTCTTCTTTTTCACTTTGAGCTTACTGTGTGTTTGTCCCTGAGGTTACCCAAAGAGGCAGAGAGATGTTCCCACCACTGACACCAGTAGTATTGCTTGGGAGCAAAAACAAACACTGAAGAAGTTACATGACAATCAAAGCTCTGCATAAATTCAAGATGAGTAATCTAGACATGGAGTGCTGTGTGTGCTCAGGAGGAGGAGGAGGAGTTGGGAAGAGTTGGTGGCTGGGATGTTCAAAGACCTGGGACAGAGGGATGAGCAGTGCCCCAGTGGCCCTTGAGGTTTGCTGGCACAGTGCTTGGGTCCACAGGCTTCACATGGCCTGGGTTCAAGTCTCCACTCTATTACTTGCTAGCTGTGTGGACTTGGGCCAGTGCTTGATCTCTTTGAGCCTTACTTTCCTCACATGTAGCAGAAGAATAAGCTATTTCATGGTGGTGTTAATAGAAACTAAATGGTACAATTTATCTAAAGAGCAAGGCAAGCCAAGTGCAGTTGCTCACACCTGTAACCCCAGTTCTTGGGAGACTTCGACAGGAAGATCACAGGTTCAAGACCAGTCTCAGAAACTTAGTGAGGACCTCAGCAACTTAGTGAGACCCTGTTTCAAAATAAAAAATAAAAGAGGGCTGGGGGTGTAGCTCAGAGATAGAATGATCCTGTGTTCAATCCCTAGTGCACCACAAAAAGAAAAGGAAAGAAAAAAAAAAAAGAAGACCCTGGGAATAGAATGGTATTGGCTTTCCATTAGTGTCATTAAACTGTATCTGGGCATTTGTGAGCCTATCTCCTAATAGGAGAGATGTTAAGTAATTATCTACTTACATGTATTACACTTTAGGCAGAGGATGCCGAGACAGTGGCTTCTCTCTCACATGTTACGGGGCAGCTAACTTCCCACCTGAGTGACTGTTTGGAACCAGCTACCTGGCAACTGTGGCTCCTCGCTAACCGTGACTTCCTCAAGGGCAGGAACGACTCTGTCCCTCCGTGTCTCCATGGGACCTCCATAGTGCTGGGCACATAGAAGACAGATACTCAGTGAGGAGTTGAAGCTGAGCCTGCCTCCGCTTCAGATGAAGAGTGTGGAAAACACCCCCGGCTGTTGTCAGCAAAGCCTGGGCTTGGGGCACAGAGAGGAAGAGAGGACTCGGTTCAGAGAGGCAGAGTTCAGAAACTTTTTCTAACAGGAGGCCAAGCCACGAGCTCCTGGGTGTTCACATTGGACAACTTATCTGTCTCAATGTGCACGTTATTACTTCTGGCAAATAATGAAACATTATGACCTCACAAAGAAAACCAGTGAGTGTAATTGTCTCCATTCATCTCTCCCCTTGTCTATGGGGAAAAGCTGGCCTGGGCCTCGACATTCACTCAGAAGGAAATGTTTACAAAAATTTGTCTTCAATCAAGTGCTCGTGCATGTGTGTCTTTGTTTAGGAAAACTCACCAGCTCACTTGACTTACCTTTGAAGGCTCCTGCCCTGGCCTTGACTCAGCTGTCTGGGATCCCGCAGTGGCCCTAGGCTTAGGCAGGCTCAGCCCTCCAGGGCCAGAGCCCTGCAGAATTGACCCCACAGCTGGATCCTAGATCCTGGGCCTCAGAGGCTCTGAAATCACTTATTAAAAAGAGCTTCTTATTTTCTTATTTACCTTTCCCTGAAAAGAGAGAGTTCTTATTACTACCTTCTTTTTTCCCTGAGGCAGTCGGTCTGCCCCACTAGGCCTGGGTTTGTGGGAATGCAGGGACTTCCAGCCTCGGTTTCACAACAGCCTGGAGTGTCTACAATCATCTGAAGGCCAGTGGAGAAATCCTCAAAATTAAACGAACCTTAGTTTTCTTAAGAATCTTTGTCATTCTGCAGAAGGGAGGAGGCTGGGAAATCAAAGACTTTCTAGGTTGTCATATCTAAAAAGATGGGCTGCTTGGAGATTATTTGGGGCTGGTTCATCACCACTTTTTTTTTTTTTTTTATCTCTGTGACAGGAATTTGGTGTTGATTTGTTTAAAGTTTTTTTTTTTTTTTTTTTTTTTTTTTTTTTTTTTTTTTTTTTTTTTTTCTTTTGTATCTCACCATGAAGGAGCCCTCTGTGCCTTACTCCCAAGCCCTTCAGTGTCTCCTTATTGTGTCCATGTGATGTGACTATTGCTCCTATCCCCTTTCTGCCCTTGTCCTGTATCTGTTACCATGTCATGTTGATCCCCTGGCCTTGTGCGTGATAGCAAAGCTGAGGTACTAATTAATAAGGCCCAGTTTGGGTAGAGTAGACTTCATCCAATTTCTCTGGCAACTCCAGAGCACAGTGAAGATCTTACCATGTGCACTGAAGAACTTCCCCGTGGGCCACCCCTATTAATCCGAGAAAGACTCCAGAGAACCCAGCTCCTATTTCAGCTGGATCACCTTTTTCTCTGTATAGCCACTGAGATTTAGAATTGCATACATTTTGAACAATAGTGAAGGATGTTACCAAAAATATTCAGACAGAAGGAAGGCAGCAGTGGCAAAAGTCACCAGGGCCCCCTATGGGTCCGTCCAAATGCAACTCACATCACATACACCCTCCAGGAGCTGCCAGTTTGGGTTTCATCTGAGATGCTGCAGGATTGCTACTTTTTTTGAGGTGGGGGGGGGGCGGTCCTAGGGGTTGAATTCAGGGGCTCTCTACTACTGAGCTACATACCCAAGCCTTTTTTTTGTATTTTGAGATGGTATGGGTAAATTGTACAGGCTGTCCTGGAACTTGTGGTCCTCCTGCCTCATCCTTCCAAGTCGCTGGAATTACAGGCATGGATCACCGTGCCAGGCAGGATGCCTACTTTGTTTTGACAGTGCCTTTTTTTTTTTTGTTAACTTTCCCTCCTTTTTCTCTTAAGAAAGCTCCCAAACATTTTTACATCAAACTCACATAGAGAGTGATTCAAATTGCAGGAGCATACAAAGAATGTTTAAAGCTTCCATCGCCTCCAGTGACTTTGCGTGAAGAGCAGAGGTCAGGCAGGCCCTGCCCAGGGCTGAGGAGCCTAGGAGAAGTGAAGAAGGAAGGACCTGGGTGTGGCTGAGGCAGCGCTTCCTCTGAAGCTGAATGTGCTCATGCTCCAGCGCCTGGCAATTAGCATTCTGGGCAAAGGGGCTTCAGCTGGCTGTATCCTCGAGCAGGCTTGCGGGAGGCTTGGAGAAAAGGGCTAGTTTTCGGCAGGGATGAACCCACAGAAGAGAGCTTCAGAAAGCAGGGCCACACGGGACTCCTCTTTGCACAGTGTTTTGTTGATCCAATAAAAACCTTTGCCAGAGCCTGGTTTCAATTTATCTTTGTTACATCAGAGGGCAGTCAGCTCCAATGTTATGAGAAAAGTGGAGAAGACACCCAAAAACTTGCTCCAAGGCTTATCGGTGACTATGATCCGCCAGTCCATCGGGTACCAGAGTTGGTGGCCACCAAATATCCTGGGAAACTCTTCAGTGTCCAGAGCCCTGCTTGTAGCCTGGCCAGTGAGATGATTAAAACTCACCCAAGGGCTGCAGACAATTAAGCTAACGATGTGCAGCCTCGCCAATTGGCATGAGGAACTTGGATGATACCAAAGAGGAAAGCAGGGATTTTTGAGCTTCTCCAGTAAATCAACTTTTTTTTTTTTTTTTTTAAGCTGGGGATTGAACCCAGGGGCATTCTATCTCTGAGCTATACCTCTAGCCCTATTTTATTTTATTTTTTATTTTGAAATAGGGTCTAAACTGCAGAGGACTTCACTAAGCTGCCAAGGCTGGCTGCGAACCTGCAATCCTCCTGTATCGGCCAACCAAGTACTGGGATAACAGGTATGTGCCACAATGCCCAGCTAGTAAATCAGCTTTAAGGAGAATGCTTTTTGCGTTTCCTGCCATTCTTTCTAGTTCTAGAATAATGTTACCGAACTTTGTTATTGTAATCCCCACAGCAACACAGTGCCAGGCAAGATGGCCCTCCATCTAAAAGCCTGGCATGGTGGCACATGCCTGTAATCCCAGTACTT
>PVLC010050522.1:0-10093 GCA_004027655.1 Graphiurus murinus | reverse complement strand
GGGGGCATATGTGCATATAGCAGTTGGTGAGGATGATATATTTTTTACTGAAAAGGAAAATAGGCTTGACATGGTATTTGTGGCAGATTGTTAATTATCTTCCACTACTTGATCTTCATTTCTGCAACTAAAACCAAGATGTAAAAGGATATTTGGCAAAGCAAGTAAAGTCTGCTTCTTTGTTGAGAAAGGAAGAGAAATGGAGGAGCATCAAATCTGGCTGATGAATGGATATTCTAAGCTGATGAAGATGAGTTACCGGGCACCCCAAGATCACCACCCTCTCATTTGACTCTTCATAGAGCAGGAAGAAAATATGCTTCTGCCAAGATTCAGAAATATCACAGTATCTTTAAATTGACTCTGAAATTCCTTAAATTAGAGAAATGTCCTATGCCTTAGAATAAAAATCCTGATCGCCTAATGTTTTATGATCTTAAAATCCTAATATTAATCTGAGCCCTCTCACAGAAGTTTGGAATATTTACAATAAAGAATGTCCCAGGTATCTCTGGTCCTGTGAACACTGGAGTATTGTTCTTTGAAAATGTTTCCCTACAGTTTCCAAATGTCTCTACATAACTTAAGCCACGGCCTAAAAAGAAAGAATTTAATAAAGACAAAATTACTTAACATTTTTGGGGAAATATTTATTATTGTAAATTACACCAGGTTTTATATTACCAAACAAAATTAAGATGACAATTTTTCAAATTAACATTGAATGATTGAGCACAGAGAAAAAAAGTTACTCAATCACAGGTTTATAGGTTGGAAAGATTCTTCAGCATCCTGTGTGTTATTGTAGATACTAGAGAAGATTCCACTGGCTGTGCAGGAATTTTAGGCCCTGATTGAGAAGATGTCATTTCATTGCAGGATCCACCACCGGAGAGAATTCCAATAGAAGCTGTATGAATGTGTAGCTCAGGAAAAACTTAGCAATGACCAAAATGATGAAACCCAAATTGGTTATTGTTGTCTCTGTAAATAAAGAAGGCAGAGATATGGAAAAAATACATGATTGACCAGATGTTATTGGTTCTCCAAATATTGCATAAATGATTCTTAATGAGCAGGATAAGAACATGGACAGTTTGGAGAGTCTATGTTCCACTTCTGCAAGCATTGGGCCCCATCAACTCCCCAGCCAGTCAAGAGTCTTTCCTGGCTGGGTACTGGACTCTTCTTACATCCTCATACCTGACTCTATCTTGGGACTGGCACCGACTTATAAAGAAGAGTATTAGAGACCTAACAGTTCTCTAGGAACAGAAGCCATGGGGGATGAAGTAGACAAGCATTTTATAGAAAGAGATGCTGGTGAGAGAAAATGTGGAGGGCCCTAAGAAGGCCGGTTAAGTCTCTAGACTGCAAACTCCTTCAGAGTAAGGAGCAGGAAGGAGGGTTGGTTGGAAGTGCCCTAGACTCCCTTGCACTCTAAGGAAAGTTTGGAGGCCATCACCAAGTCCAGGAGACAAAGTGGCTCATCAGAGAAATCCCTTCATAGTCCTGGCCCCAAATGTGATGAATTTCAGAGTTCTGTAGTGAGGTTTCTTGCTCAAGTATGGTCCCCATAGCTTGGTGCCATGCCATGGAGATTATCATTCAGCATCTGTACTTTGGAATTACATGGCATTGGATACCAGCCTGCCATTAGTAACTCATGATGATTGAATTAAGTTAGATAAATCAATGTATACACTCTCAGAATATCCAGTAGAGTTATACTGAAAGATCAAATACAAGCCATGTTTTACCAATGAGAACCTCAAGGAAAAGTATAGGTAGGTTCTTCTCACTTTACAGAGACCATAAATATTTTCAGTGTACATTACTCCTACATCATCAGGAACATGAGTTTCCCTACTTCGTTGGAAGAGGCAATATTTAATTTAGTGTTCTTACATTTTACTACTGCAGAAATCACATACATTGCCATAAGTTATGCCATTGGTTCCACAGACTGCATTCAATTCTCTGGTGCAAATATATAGGTGATCTGCAAATGGACTACAGTCTGGCTGCCATTTATAAGGAGACAACACAGAATTTATTGGATAACGAACTTTTTGGAAAAAAAATTGTTAGTCTTTACAATAAACGCCATATTTCAAAATCAAATAAATATATTCAATATTAATGTTTAAAAATAAATGTTGAGGTATCCACAATTCAATTAAATATGAAATATATCGATGTAGTTTTATAAACCCATTATAATTTTTTAAAGCTATACAAAAGGCTAAGCACATTTTTACAATCCAACTACATTGCCCCCACCTCTCTTCACACCCAGGTCAAATTGTCTCCCTCATTATTTTATACTATAAATAATCATAGAACTGACTTTTAAAAAATTTCATCCCCTTGTCTTTCTCAATAATTTTAATACATATTTATTCATCCTGTATGTGTCTTGGAATACATGTCTAAAATTACCTATAGATATAGCCATATAGATAATTCTTGTAGTGTTCACAGTTTTAGTAATTTACAGAAATAAACAATATTTTGTGTAATCTACTCAATCTGCTCTTTAATCTTGTGACTTTATTTATTAACTTGTTTATAACTTCAGCTCATTTTCCCCACTCTATAATATCCCACTACATGAATATATGAAAATTATTCAATCCACCCTTAGGTATATAATTGAGTGAGCTTTTTCCAATCTTCTTGCTTTGCTAGGATAAAAAAAAATTCCATTTTAAACATGCTTTCACATGTATTAGGTGAGTGAGTACAATAGGACTTTTGCCCACTAATGGAATTTTTGAATAATGGGATAGTCATACATTGTATGTAATGCCAAATAATTCTATATACTTGGCAAGACTATATTTTTCTCTTTATGTAAAAGTAATACAGGGATTTTTTGTTTTGTTTTGCTGTTATCTTTTAATTTTGAAAGTAAAATATATACACTCCAGTGTACAAAATAGAATGTATATTTTTAGAGATAAAGATGTATATTCTTTTGTACACTTTTCTAACAGAATTTCCTATTAAAATTTGCAATATAAAAAAGTAAATAATTACCTTTTTAAATTTCCAAAATAGTCAGTGCTAACTTACCTCTCCACGACTGTCTGCAGATGTAAAAGCAATTTCTGTAACGAGCACACAAAAGAGAATTTTAAATAAGAAGGAAAAAAGCCTAGTCTATACTGGGAATTACCCACATTTCTTAGGATCAGGAACCTATGGAAATTGCATACTCATGAACTTGCAAATATATAGTTGAATGTCTTGTGGCAGTACTCAGACAATATATCCACAGGATAACTTCAAATCGGAAATGTTTTGGTATTCCCCAGATTTATATTCCTTATAAAAATAATTTCATGTGGTTATTAATCTTTCTTTGAAGATACCACGAGAGTTACATATTTTTTCATTTTGACACATGAGACAGCATAGTCAGGGAAGATAATGCCTTATGTGAAGTCACTTAGTATAGCTTGCATAAAACAATATATCACTAAATTAATTAGTATTTAATTAATTATTACTAAGTTTTAAAATCTTGGGTTTCTTCAATATCTCACAATTATTTCATTATGACATTGTGGAGCTCTCCTGAACTTTAAGAAGGACAACTTGCTGGACATTGGTGGCACATACCTGTTATCCCAGTACTTTGGATGCTAAGACAGGAGGACCCTAGGTTTGAGGCCAGCCTCAGTAACTTAGGGACTCTCAGCAACCTAGTACAACTGTTTTAAAATGAAAAGGGTAAAAAGGGCTGGGAGTGTAGCTCAGAGATAAAAAGCCTCTGGGTTCAATTTGTTGTTATTGTTGTTGTTTTAGTGGTGGTATCAGAGATTGAACTCAGAGAGGTTCTACCTCTGAGTTACACCCCCAGCTCTATTTGATTTTATTTGAAACAGGGCATCTCTAAGTCTGAGACTGGCCTGTAACTTATAATCCTTCTGTATCAGCCTCAGAAGAACTGAGATTATAGATGTGTACCACTATACTAGGCTACTTCCCTTTCTTTGTATTTATGAAATATGATCTCCAAAATAATAAAAAGAAGTAACTGTCTGTATTCAAAGATGAATGAAATTCCAAGCCTCTAACTTTCTCTCCTTTCCTCCCTCCCTCCCTCCTTTCATGCCTTCTTTTTTTTTAATCTTTCCTTTCTTTCCTCTTCTTTTGAGACAGGGTCTCACTATGTTGGACAGTCTGCAGTCTGCCCTTGAACTCCTAGGCTCAAGGTGTCCTCTGGCCACAGCCTCCTTAACTGAGACTATAGGCACACACCAGGGTGTCTTTTTTTTTTTTTTTTTTTTTTTTTGTAGTTTGAAGCAGGGTTTTACTAAGCTGCTTGAGGGCCTTGCTAACTTGCTGAGCTTTGCCTCAAATCAGTGATTCTCCTATCTCATCCTCCCAACACTTGGTGGGATTACAGGTTGGTACACTACAATGCCTGGCCACTGGACTAAAGACATTTGTAACACATCTGGTTCCAAAATAAACAAGCTGGTCTGCTCCCAGAGTATAGCATGCTTCACCCCCAAAACTGAAAAATCTACTCACCAGAATGAAAAGGAAATGTCATGGCTATGATGACAATTACATTGAACCACATTGAGAACGCAGGCATTTTATCCAGTCTGTGGAAGTAACCTTCAGGAGGATTTATAATGCATGTCCAAATGAAGTTTATTATAGATAAGGAAACTGTTCCACCCCCTAGATTCCTAATAATGGTGGACTCATTCCTTGATTTTTCCCCAGACCCTCAGAATACACAGGAAATAACATGTGAACAGAGGTTTGCCAGAGATTGGAGGGAAACCCCAGCATAATCTCTCTTTGAGATATAAGGAGCTGTTTACTCTCCCAACCCTCCATTCAGCCTGAATGGTGCCTTACTACATTTCAGAAATTATCCACATTGGAATCTGCTTTATCCTCTAAAATATAAACAATTATTTTCAGAAAGGAAGGCCCTAAGTCAGTCCTTATAGCAATGCTAGGGTCCAGCGTACCCTCCAGAGTCCATATCTCACCTACCTGAAACAGAGAAGAAAATAGAGAGGACACCGTCTCTATTTCGTTCACTTCTTCTCAGGCACCTCTACTCAGCTGAGGAGGTCCCTTTATTCATCTGCTGAGGAGCACAGTGGGAATAAACAGATGGGCTACTCCTGATAAAACACAGAAGTATTCTATAACCTCCCTTGAGGCCTCACATACTGATCAACAGACCTTCTCCCAGCAAGAGATTGGGACAATCTAATCTGATGCTTTAGTAAGCATAGGGGAGGGATAGAGAAGACAATGTGTACTTAACAGACCCTAAGATGAAGAGATCTGAAAGCTTCCTAAGATCCTGAGTTGGAAGGAACAAGAGAACAGGAGCAAGAAATAGAAGATAACTTTAGAGAATTTTAATTATGCACATGTCTAAATCCTTAGTATTCTGCAATACCAGAAACACTTTTAGACTTAACTGGAGATTTGGGTTTTATTAGACTTCCTATTATGAGGTAGATGTAGATGTAGATTCACGTAAAATTGCAAAGACTAATGCAGAGATTTCTTGGGTACCCGCTAACCTGCTTCCCAAATGGGAACATTTGTATACCTATAGGAATTCACAAGCAGTAATCAACATCAGCTGGAGACCTTTCACCAATATCCAGTTCTACCACCAAGACAGTGAATTAGTGATTTGTACAGTAGGTCTGGGCAACAATATGTTTGAAAAGCTTCCAGATAAGTCTCCGGGAAGTCAGCATTGGAGAATCCTGGCTAAAGAACAGGAGACAGCTTGGGAATAGTAGAGACAGGGGAAAAGAAAGCGCAGGATGGAAATTGACACTGCACTGGACAAGGCCCAGTGGGGTACAATGTGACATTTACATACACACACACACACACACACACACACACACACACACACACAAAGTACACTGTACAGGTCAGATTAATTGACACATCTATGATCACAGACACATTCAAAGTCCTCTCCCCTAGCTATTTTGAAATATTCAATTAACTGTTGTTACATTAGAGAACAATTGATAAATCCTTTTAACCTTTTAGTAATTCATTCCAATCACACATCATGTGATACAAACATACATGCACATGGCTCTTGGTGTATTTCCTCCCACTTCTCACCTTAGTGCCTACTCCTCCATCCCAGTATATATTACTGAAACTGCTAGTAATGCCTACGTATATTGACATAGCATTAACTCAATTACTGCCTTTGTCCTTTGTCCCATCTCAATCTTCTTCTCCCAATCCTGTTACTTTATCTGGTCTTTCTCTACATTTATCTTAAGTCTCTTGTGTTTCCTATCTTCTTTCCAGCTTCCACACATGAAAGAAAACATAAAACTGTTGACTTTCTGATACTGGCTGATATCACTTACCAAAATATTTTCTATTCCTCCCATTTTTCTGCAAATGACATAATGTTTTTCTAAATGACTAAGTAGATTTCCATTGTGTGTGTATCAATATCTATCTATATAGATATAGATATATGACATTTTTTTATCCATCCATCTGTTTACAGATACCTGAGCTGCTTCCATAATTTTGATATTGTAAATTTTGCTTCTATAAACATGGGCATACATTTATCACTATAGTATGTTAACTTTACTTCTTTTGGAAAAATATCTAGGAGTGATACACCTAGGTAATACGGTGGTTCCATTTCTAGTCTTTTGAAGCACCTCCCCACTGTTCTTCATAGTGGTTGTACTACTTTATATTCTCAACAACAGTATAAGAGTTCCTATTTCCCCCCACATTGTTATCACTTTTATTCTTGATGATTATCATTCTAACTGGAGTTAGACAGAATGTCAGTGTAGTTTTGATTTGAATTTTTCTTATTACCAATGACGTTGAACACTTTTTAATGTACTTATTGGCTAATCGTATTTCTTTTTCAGAGATTCTTAAATGGTTCAACACCTACGCATAAATCTACGATACGGACCATCTATTCTACTCCCAGATGTATATTCAAGATGTATATTCATAAAAAGACAAATAAGAAAGATCATAGTTCATTTTTCATAATGGATAAAAGTGAAAATAATCCCTATGCCATACCAGTACAAGAAATTATAGACCAACGTGGAATATCAATGCAGAACGGAACATTCTTCATTAAAAATTAATGACCTACGAATACATATGTGCTAAAATATGAATGGATCAAAAAATTAGTGAAGGAAGTTGATACAAACACAACATAATATTTCACTCTCTTTACATAAAATGTCTAGGAAAGACAAAACAAGGAAAATAGAATGTAGATTATGGTTGCCTGAGAGTCATGTGGGGGAGACTAGGTGACCTTCTCAAAGCAAGATGGTCTACTCCTGAATTATTAAAGTATCCTAAAATTAAATTTTGTTGTTTATCTTTGAATTTTTAAATCATTCTATAATACTAAACATTAATTTTGATATGTAAATGCCCCAGTAAACACATTCATAAACAGAAAAAAACATTGAGTTTTATAGTTATACTCCCTCTTATTACCAAAATAGCAGGTATAATATCATTATATTTAACCGCAGCATGGCAGGGCATGCTTGTAATCCCAGTAATTAGGAGGCTGAGACAGGAGGACCTCAGGTTCATGTCCAGCCTCAGCTACTTAGTGAGGCCTCCTGCAGCTTAGTGAGACCCTGTTTCAAAGTAAAGAATAAAAAACAGGGCTGGGAGTGTAGCTTAGAGGTAAAATGACCCTGAGTTCCCCAATTTTGCAAATAAATCAATATCACTATATTTCCTGCATATCTTTATCACTATGTCTAGAACATACAGCAGAGGTCTAAAAAGATTCGTATAAGAACTGAGTTAGATAATATGTGAGAACCTGTTTCACAGAGCTTTTGTGAAGAACAATTATAAAAATAATTCCCTTTAAATAATAGATATCAACTTTAATCAGTACATTGAAGTTTCTAGGGAACAGTAGCTTATCTTTGCTTTTTATTATTATCTTACATCTAACATTTGCCATAGAGACAGGCACATAACAAGCCTTTATTTAATATGCTTATTTCTTTAAAAATACACATATGAATATACCAAAGTTCATAGAAGAATTTTTTATGGGAGTCATCTGTAAAAGTTTACGCAGTTAGTTGAATGAAATTTTGTAATATTTCTCTACAAATTAACATAATAACAAATATGAATATCCCTATAAGAGAGATATTACCGATGCTAAATTATTGAATATCCTGACACTATTACCCTTCTCATGTATACAATTACTAATTGAAACACAGGATTCCTGGCATAGCATACGTTACAGATTTCAAGTTGTTTTGCAACAGTCAATCCACATTTCTGTCCTTATAGTAAAGGTTCAAATGAACCCCTGAGAACACAGTGGAAGCTTGATTCTTATGACTGGAAGATAGGAACAAATAGAGATCTTGGGCTAGCTTGAGGCCACGAAATGAAGTCCCAGGTTGATGAAGTCATTGTCACCTGTCATCTCAGGACTTCATTTACCCTTAAATTGATTGATGGCAAAAAAAATTAGTCTTATCAACTTCATAAATCTTGCATTATCTTTTTACAAATTCTACAATTCATTCAATTTTGGACATAACATAAATCTTAAAAACTAAGTTACTGTAGCCTAAAGTTAATGATCACAGCATCAACCTGAGATACTTCTTAGATTTTCAATGGCCCAGACACTTCTAAAAATCTGAATCTTTAGAAGGAAGTGAATCCAAGGTGTAGCACGCTTGCTGCCTCAGTTTCTCTTTTCTTCTCTGCTGGCCACACTGAGAGCTTAACACAAATAATACTAATACAAATAACAGACAAGACATGGCACCACAGACAGACAAACACACACCGACACAAACCTTGCAAGGGGAACAATGTTCAACTTTATTAAGTGAACATAGGGTTTTGAAATGCTTAGAAAAACAAAGATGACCTAGAGTAAGCGGGAAACAGTCATTATCTCAAAAATTTCCCAAGACCAGATGGAGACAATCAGGCTCTGAAGAAACTTCTGTTATTTCTTAGAAGTTAATTCTACTTTATCTAACAACCTCTATCTCACTACCCTCTTACAGGGAAAAGCAGGCAACACAGACCACAAACTTTCACACTTTGTTTTCTCAGGAGTTACAAATTTTATCACCTCCAAGGTTGTAATGAACAATGGGCACTACAGAAACTGGCTGAGTTTCTAATTGCTCAAATGGCCTTGACAGTAAGCAGTCATCTTAGCTCTCTGACTCTTTTTCTATGCTTCCCACACCAAGGTATCGGTATTTTTCATAAATTCCCATGTAATCTAATATGTGATCAACTATGGGAAATAGTTCTTTAATTATAGGTAACAAAACATGTATTTAATAAATATAATGATATCATTTAACATTTTATTCAACAAACTATTTAGGGATTTAAATTGTACGACTTATGTTATCAAATATAATATGAGTATATTAGTTTTTCAAACTGTCCTTTTATACTTGAACTTTGAGGGAAAAAATCATGCAATTACAGAATCCTAGAGTTGGAAAGAACATTGAATGCCCAGTATTCCATCAGTGTCATATAGGAGGGTTCACCTGGTTTTCTATGAATGGAAGACCTTGGCTGTGAAGCTCTAATTGTCTGTAGAATCCATTGTGAAATGATACCACAATAAAAGTCATAGGAATGTGTAGCTCCAGCAAAGTGTCAGCATTTACCATAATGAGAAAAAGTAATTATTTCATTAGACTTTCTGTAGAAAGAATCAAGGAAAAATGCCGGGAGCCAGCCCTCAAAGAAGTGGTAGAGCCTGGGGAGTCCCTCATTAGGTGGGGATCGAGACGAGGTCGAGAGCGAGTGAGAGTACGCTTACACACCATGTATGTTAAGACACATCTGTTTTAATTCATCTCATGAGTGATATTTATGCTCATTACAACAAGGTATACAAAAAAAGGAATTTTTACAGCCTTGTTTTTCCTGGAGTTAAGTGGGTACATCTTTAACTGGAAAGGCTATTTCCTATAGTGTTTGCTAAGATTAGGGGAGCAGCGGAAAAAATACAAAAGTGTAAATGAATTATTCTTTTAGT
>PVLC010050521.1:0-10090 GCA_004027655.1 Graphiurus murinus | reverse complement strand
CCTAGTGAGGCACTCCGCAACTTAGTGAGACTCGGTTTCAAAATAAAGAATAAAAAATAGGGCTGGGGGTATAGCTCGGAGGTAGAATGCCCCTGAGTTCAACCCCCAGTACTGAAAAAAAAAAAAAAAAAAAAGAAACCGGTCTCACTAAGTTGCGGAGTGCCTCACTAGGTAGCTGAGGCTGGCCTCGAACCCTGATCCTCTGGTCTCAGCCTCCCTCCCGAATGCTGGGATTACAAGCGTGCGCCACCACACCCGGCTCCCCCCACTTTCTTAAATAAACCTCTGTCTTTGTCTCAGACTGGTACGCGCTGAAATTCTTTTCTGCTGGGGAAACTGAGGTGAGTTCCTGAGGTGAGGAACTAATCATCACCCCCTGACAATCCCAGAACCTGGGAGGCTGAGACAGGAGGATCACAGGTTCCAGGACAGCTTCAGCAACTTAGAGAGACCCTTAGCATCTTAGTGAGACCCTGTTTCAAAATACAAAATAAAGAAAGCTGGAAATCCAGCGTGGTGGCGCACGCTTGTAATCCCAGCATTTGGGAGTCTGAGACCAGAGGATCCGGGTTCGCGGCCAGCCTCAGCTACTTAGTGAGGCGCTCTGCAACTTAGTGAGACCCGGTTTCAAAATAAAGAATAAAAAATAGGGCTGGGGGTATAGCTCAGAGGTAGAATGCCCTGAGTTCAATCCCCAGTACCGGAAAAAAAAAAAAAAAAGAGAGAGAGAGAGAGAGAGAGAGAGAGCTGGGGGTATAACTCAGAGGTAGGATGCCCCTGGGTTCTATCCCCAGTACCAAAAAGAAAAAGAAAAAAAAAAAAAGAGAGGAGGGAAATCAGATTCCCCCTTTGGAAGGGAGGATCCAGGAAGAACTTGTGCACAGATGGAAACACCACTGGTGCCTACGTTCAGGTTAAAGATGTTATAAGCAACAGACTTCTAAAATTCCCATTTTTCACAGGGACAGTAATAGCTGTGTTCCTCTTGAGCAACCGGTTTGTTTTTATTTTGTGACGTGGGGAATCAATCTGTTAGTTGTGTTTACCTCTTATCTCAGCTGTGAAGAAGCTCACAATAAATTGGCTCACCTCCAGCTTGTGTATAAGACCTTAAGGCTTGTGGTCCATGGATTTAACTCACCATGACTTCACCTCATTTTCTTCCCCTTCCATTTTATTATCGTGCGTGTACATGTGTTTGTGTGTGTGTGTGTTTGTGCACATGTGTGTAGATACACATGTATTTGACAGGATGTATATTAATATATCTATATATGTTGTAACATATTATGATATTGTCTGGAATTAAACCTGTCCCTCTTGAGGCTTCGCAGGACCAAGGCCCTAAAATCGGCAGTAAACCTCCAGATGCCAAAGAGACCTGTGAACGCTATTCCTGTGAGCCTCTGGAAGATTTAAAAGTACTATTCAAGAAGACTGGATCAGGATAAGTTTCATTCTCGTGATTTTTGCCTTATAACTTCATTATGTCTATCCTGCCTAGACTTATTTGTCTCCTAATTTTTACATGGTTCTCCCAGGTAAAAACAAACTTTTTCCTGGATTGGTTACAGCAGTATGTCACAGATGCTATAAAAAGTAACTGTTGGATTTGGGGGCCAACACCCACTTCCAATCCATCCACATTGCCTTGGTGGATGTTTTCCTTTCCAGAAAGTAATTGGTTAATATCTGAATGGAATGGATTTTTCCTTCTCTTGGCTGGTATACCTTGCATCAGCATACTTTTGTGTTGTTTAGCTTGCTGTTTGTTGCCTAAGATTAATATATCGTATGTTTATGCCTTCTATTCCAGAACATCAGAGGATGATAGTTCAGCAGCCAACAAAAAGGCCTGACCTCCTCACGCCTCCTTCAGATAAGTTAGGGGGAGACTTTTGGTCCCTGGATAGGCAGGGTCAACGCCCCTTGTCTGCTTTGAAGAAATTACAGAAGTCAGACCTTCATCCCTCGGCAACCCCTTAAGATTAAGGGACCAAAAGTCTCAGGGGGGGAAATGATGAGGTAGGATAGGAACCATAAAATTTAGGTAGGAAGGAGGCACTGGGAGGAAAGAAAAAATATAGTTTTTAAAATCTGGAGAGTTCTAGCTGACCCCACCCTATAGGGTGTGCTCAAAATCTTAGGAGAAAAGTGGGCCACACCTTTTTAATCCTCTGAAGCCCTGCCCCCACCTGAGATTCAGGGCCAAGGACAGTTGAGACTCACAGAGCCAAGGTCAAGATCCATCTTAAAACCTGAGAAAGAGGAAGATCCAACCTTTTCCTGTGCCCACCCTCTTTTGGAAAGCCCACCTATCTCCCATCTGAACCTGAGGAAGAGGAGGATCCAGACTGCTTCTGGGCCCACCCCTCTTAAAAGGGAGGGACTCGCTTCCCTTGGCCCCTTTTTCGCCCCTTTCCCTTTCCAGTGTGCTCTTGCCTGCCCTCCTGTTCCGTGCCTGAAGATTCCCTCTTACCCGTTCCCTGACTTTTCCTGAATAAAGACCTGCCTGTAGTTCCTGACTGGCGAGTGTTAAAATTCTTTTTATCACGGAGGCCAAGGACCCACGAGTGGGATCGCGCGTTGCCCCACAACAATATGATTCACCCCAAATCCATTCTGAAGTGCGGATGTGTAAGTACAATTAAATTAAGGTACAATTAAATTTTTTTCTTTTCTTTTTTTTTTTTTTTGCAGTACTGGGGATTGAACTCAGGGGCATTCTACCTCCGAGCTACACCCCCAGCCCTATTTTTTATTCTTTATTTTGAAACCAGGTCTCACTAAGTTGTGGAGTGCATCACTAGGTAGCTGAGGCTGGCCTCGAACCCATATCCTCCAGTCTCAGCCTCCCAAATGCAATTAAATATTTTTCATTACTCTTTTATGTTGTTGTTGCACTGGGAATTGAACCCAGGGGTGTTCTACCTCCAAGCTACACCCCCAGCCCTATTTCATTTTATTTTTTAAAAAATTTGTTGTGTGTGGTACTGGCGATTGAACTCAGAGGCAGTCTACTCTGAGCTATACCTCCAGCCATTTTATGAAACAGGGTCTTGCTAGGTTGCTGAGAATCTCACTAAATTGCTGAGGCTGGTAGGCTGGTTTTTTTTTTTTTTTTTTTTTTTTTGGTACTGGAGATTGAACCCAGGGGCATTCTACCTCCAAGCTATACCCTCAGCCCTATTTTGTATTCTTTATTTTTTGAAACAGGGTCTCATTAAGTTGCAGAGGGTCTCACTAAGTAGCTGAGGCTGTCTGCAAATCTGTGATCCTCCTGTCTCAGCCTCCCAAGTCCCAAGAACTGGGGATTACAAGGGTGTGCCATCATGCCTGGCTTTAATAATAGCTGGGAGTTTCTCTTTCTTTTTTAATTTTTTTTTTTTTTCGGTACTGGGGATTGAACTTAGGGGCATTCTACCTCCAAGCTATACCCCCAGCCCTATTTTTTATTCTTTTATTTTGAAACAGGGTCTCACTAAGTTGCAGAGTGCCTCACTAGGTAGCTGAGGCTGGCCGCGAACCCGGATCCTCCGGTCTCAGCCTCCCGAATGCTGGGATTACAAGCATGCGCCACCACGCCCGGCTTTATTCTTTTATTTTGAAACAGGGTCTCACTAAGTTGCGGAGTGCCTCACTAGGTAACTGAGGCTGGCCATGAACCCGGATCACCAAATGCTGGGATTACAAGCATGTGCCACCACGCCCGGCCCTTTTTAAATTTTTTGTTTGGAGACAGGGTCTCACTAGGTTGCTGAGAGTCTCCCTATGTTGTTTAGGTTGGTTTTGAACCTGCAATCCTCCTGTCTCAGCCTCTCAAGTACTGGGATTAGCCTGGTTTGACTTTTTCCTTTTGGATGAGACATGGTAGCTGAAATCATCAGCTTTATTTTTTGCTGGGATTACAAGCGTGCGCCACCACGCCCGGCAGATCATCAGCTTTATATGGAGTCCAAGCATGCTTTCATTATCATTTTTCACCTGTGTCTCTAACTATCCTTTGGTTTTGAAATCTCAAAGCTGGACTGAGGCGTTCTGCCTGTGAAACAGAAAAATGTTACTTTTTCAAATTTACAAAGTAACTAAAATTAATGGGTAGAATTTCCACGATACTGAAATTTACTTTCATGTATATTATTAAATTTTTGGCTCCTGCCACTACTATTTTGCATTAAACTAATAAAAATGGTATTATATTTGCACACATTTTCATAATGAAATATTTAAGACAATATGTCTGAGCCAGGTATTGTGGCCCTTTCTTGGAATCCCAGTACTTGGGAGGATCCTGGGTTCGAGGCCAGTTATAGCAACTTAGGAAGGTCCTCTACAACTTAGAGAGATCCTGTTTCAAACTAAAAAATAAAATAGGGTTGGGGGTATAGCCCAGAGGTAGAATGCCCCAGGATTCAAACCGCAGTACCGTTAAAAAAAAAAAAAAAAAAGGGCTGTGGGTGTAGCTCAGAGGTAGAATGCCCTGGTCTTCAATCCCCAGTCCCCTCCCCCATATACAACCACCACCACCACCACCACCATGCCGCGCGCGAACACACACACACACACACACACACACACACACACACGTACATACGGCAATATGTCAAGATTTCATGATGGTCTGTGACTTTTGGCAGGTTGGCTATTGAAGACCCGATTCCATCAGACGGAAATCACGAATATTCCTGAAGGGAGCCCCCCACCACCATATCAAAAAAAGAACTGATTCGGCAAATCAAGTCTGTGGAAAATTTTAAGTAACAAAACGAATGGTGGAGAAAGCAGGAACACGAATTAAGCTCCAATTAAATGCAGAGATTGCAAGAAAGCGGGGCGGCTCGCCACTCCAAAGGAACTCAGGATAGGCAAACCGTGGTGATAACTCTGGTGGAGGAACTGGATTGGGAGTGGGGGGGGGGCGGTATCCAAACTCAAAGCCTCCAATTCTGAAGCCATTATTACAGATCCTGCACTGACAATCGCAAAGTACTTCTCTTTATTCCCAAACAATTCGCGCTCAGTTCATAAAAACAAAAACAAAACTAAAAGCACAACAAGACGTCTTTGATTCTCTTTTCATACACTGAAACATTTAAAAACTTTTCCTAAGGATAATAACAAGTACCTTCCGGTACTAAGACATTGCCCCCAGAAACTACAAGTCCCACTGGGCTGCACCCGCAGCACGGTGGGTACTCTCAGAACACCGCATTACGCTCCAATCCCCGCCCAGGACCGCCGGCCGTGGCCGCGGGTCCTGCTGGAACTTGTAGTCCGCTCCGGAGTCCATTTCCTGGTCCGCGCAGACTCGCCTGGCCTCCGTCCGCCCTTCGGCCCCTGCAGAAGCCCAGCCCAAATCTTCGTGCTCCCCACCCCCATCTCGCGGCTTTCCCTTGGGGGCCAACCTCCTCCGGTCACGTGGTTGCCTGGCTTGTGGCGATTGGTCGTGACGTTTGGAGGCGGGGCACAAGGCCCTGCGAGGTTCCGTGCCCCTTGTCGAGCCGCTTGTTTGGCTGCTGCCGTCACCTCATGGCGACGCGGGTTGAGGAGGCAGCGCGGGGAAGAGGCGGCGGCGCCGAGGAGGCGATCGAGGCCGGACGGGGCGGACGGCGACGGAGCCCGCGGCAGAAGGTCAGTCGGAGAGACACCCTCGTTGTTGCTTTGCGGGGGGGGGGGGATACTAGGCTACCTTTTTCGGGGTCCACCTCTTCACTCTCCCCGGTTACCTTTAGCTGTGGGACGAACATCCGGCCCTTTTCCCTCCTGGGGGTGACGACAGTTGGAGCAGGTGGGGGGGTGAGACCGGAATGAATGGGGTGGGAAGGGATGATGGTTGGGGTTTGGGGGCGCAGGGCTGGGGCAGAGGAAGGACGGCAAGGTGTACCCAGATCTGAGGGGGCAGGGGGGCGAGGCGGGGGCGCGCCAGGTGTGACAGCCACGTGCGGCCGGCGGCTCCGGGCGCCAGGTGTTTTCCCTCACAACCCCTGCCGTCGCAGCGTTGATCGCGCTGGGCGCCGCGGTCCGGGGGTTCACTGGGGTTGCGGGCTCGCCCTCTCTGCGTCCGGCAGGTGCGCAGGGCTCATTGCGGGGTGCTCCGGGGCCGCTCTGGCGAGGCTGTTGCGCAGTAAGATAACCGCGCGGGAGCCGGGGCTGCGCTTCGCCCCCCTTCCTCCGCCCTCCTGCGCTCCCCGCCACTGCGAGGGCGGGCGAACGGGCGGTGAGCGCCGCGGGGCTGATTGCGGGGGGCGCCCGGCCCCTGAGACCCAGGCCCGGGGGGCTGCTGTCTAGGCACCGCGGTCATAACTGCACGTGGGGCCGGGGATGGTGAGGTGATGCTGGGGACCTCGGTCCCGCAGAGTTGGGTGCAGCATCGCCCGATAGCCAATCTTCCCAGCTCTGCTATTCTCCCCCCTCCACCCGTTCCTTTCTTTCCTTTTTTCATTTTAATTTGGTAAGCAGAAACTTGAGCGCCTTCCCGACCTAGGCAGGCCTTTGGTCTTTCTTAATCTGGGAGACAGGCTGGACCGTTCCCCTTGCCTTACTTGACTCACGTCAAGGAGTTTTCAATGTCTCCCTGGATACAGGAAAATCGAGACCTCTTTCAGAATGGGAGAATTCCACTTGTTCTGGAGCTCAGTGGGTGGAGTTTGAAAAAGATTGCACAACGAATAGGGAACAGGGCTTTAAGGGCCCAGGAACCGAGGACTGCAGGGAATGGGACTGAGAAGGTGGAAACCTTGGCTCTTTTTCTTTTCTTTTTTTAAAAATGTGCTTTTATTGGTGTATGATCATCTCACATCATAATGTAAATCATGTTGACATTGACATACATGCACACAGCACTTGGTTCCCCCCCCCTCCATCTCGATGGCTCTTTTTCTTGCAGGTGAACACATCGAAGCTGTCAGCTTGGACGTCTCACTTGATCACGCAGGGCTATTTAATATTATTTAATTATGTATTGGACTAATATTAAACATCGCTCCTGTATGAAATTATATTTTTCTAATGCGATTCCTGAACAAAGATCTGGTATAGGTTTCAGCCGAGTGTCAAGAATTGGCTTTTGAGGGGCCTGTTTCTGAGGTCAGGTGTTTTCATGTCTCTGTGTAAGGGTGTTACTATTTCTCAGTTATCCTCTTCTTTGTATTCTAAAAGAAAGCTTAGTGCTTGTAGGCCTGAAAATGAAGCTGTGGAGCCAATGTACTTTGGGGACTCAACACTGTCACATTGGACACTTGACATATTCCCCGAGGCTGGGAAGCCAATCTCAGTGTTTGATTTCATAGGTTCCCCAGGGGAGAACTCTGATAAAAAGCCACTGCGATTGAGGACATAAGTGCCCTTTTATACCACTGGGATAAGGACAAAAACTCATTGAATTAGGAACTGAGGTTTAATCAACTAGCATTATAAACGACAAAGGTAAGAGGTAATAACCTTTGAGGGACCCAGCTCTGGTGCATGTGAAATGAGTAGTCATATGTGTCTCTTGGTCTCATTCTTGTTTACTTTGTGCTCTTTCTTTGTTCATGCTTTTCTGAGAATCTTTCCCCCCCCTGGTTTCCAGCTGACTATGGCATGGGAATGAAATCCATGGTTAAATATTAATTTTTGAATTTTCATAAAAAATTGGGTATCTTGGATCTGCAAAAATCATTTTTTAGTTACTTCCTTATGACCTTTAAATTTTTTTTTTATTTCCTCTAGATGGGTATACATTATCAAGCATTTCAGGCATTTTTCAAACGTCAAATTCACTCACATTACTTAATAAGCCCCAATATAGAATTTGTTTCATGAGGATGATTTGTTTTCAAAATATTAATAGGTTTTTTTTTTTTTTTTGCAGTTTTTAGGGTTACAGAAAAATTGCAGAAAGAATTCTCATACCCCACTCACACATGCCCATTTCCTCTTATTTACATCTCAAAGTAGTCTGCTATATTTGTTACAATTATAACCAACTGTGGTAATAGTGATATTACTGATTGAGCCTATAGTTTGCATTAGAGCCCTGTATGCTGTTATAAATGTATCAGGGTTTTTTCTGTTGTTGTTGTTTTTGGTACTGGGGATTGAACTCAGGGGCATTCTACTTCTGAGCTACCCCCCCCCCCAGCCCTATGTTATTTGGAAACAGGGTCTCCCTAGGTTGCTGAGGCTGGCCTCCAACCTTCCATCCTCCTGTCTCAGCCTCCCAAGTACTGGAATTACAGGCCTATGCCACCAGGCCTGGCTAATGTATGAATTTTGAAAAATTATGTAAAATTGTTACAAAAAGTGCGTGGTGTAGCATGCTTGTAATCCCAGCATTTGGGAAGCTGAGACCAGAGGATCCAGGTTTGAGGCCAGCCTCAGCTACCTAGTGAGGCAGTCCGCAACTTAGTGAGACCCTGTTACAAAATAAAGAATAAAAAATAGGGTTGGGGATATAGCTCGGAGGTAGAATGCCCCTGAGTTCAATCCCTAGTACTGCAAAAAAAAAAAAAAAAAGTGTAACATGTATCCACTACCACAATACCATAGAAAATAGTTTTCAGTGCTCTAAAAGTTTGCTGTGCTCCATCTAGTTAGCCCTTCCTTCAGTTTTCCAGTCCCCCAAACTACTGACACTACTCATCTTTTTCTCTACATAGTTTTTCCTTCTCCAGAATGTCTATTATTATTATTATTGCTTTTTTTTTTTTTTTTTTGCGATACTGAGGATTGAATCCGGGGGTGTTCTATCACTGAGCTATAATCCAAGACCATTTTATTTTATTTATTTATTTTTTTTGCGGTAATGGGGATTGAACTCAGGGGCATTCTACCTCCAAGCTATGCCCCCAGCCTTATTTTTTATTCTTTATTTTGAAACAGGGTCTCACTAAGTTGCGGAGGGCCTCACTAGGTAGCTGAGGCTGGCAGTGAACCCGGATCCTCCAGTCTCAGCCTCCCAAATGCTAGGATTACAATCGTGCGCCACCATGCCCAGCTTCAAGACCTTTTATTTTATTCATTTATTTGTGGTACTGGGGATTGAACCCAGATGCATTCTACCTCTGAGCTATACCCCCAGTCCTTTTTGATTTTTTGTTTTGAAACAGGGTCTCACTAGGTTGTTGAGCGGCTAAGTTGCTGAGGCTGTCCTCAATCCTGTGATCCTCCTGTTTTAGCCTTCCAAGTACTGGGATTACAGGCAGACACTGTCATGCCCAGCTATTATATACTTATTTATGTGTGTGTGTGTGTGTGTGTGTGTGTGTGTGTGTGTGTGTTATAGGAGATTGAAGCCAGAGGCATCCTACCTCTGAGCTATATACCCCAATCCTATTTTATAATTTTTGAAACAGGGTCTCACTGGGTTTTAATTTTATTTCTAATTTCTTTTTGTTTGTTTTTGAGGCACTGAGGATTGAACCCAGGGGCTTCTACCTCTAAACTAGACCCCCCCCCAGCCCGTTTTTATTTCTTATTTGGAAATAAGGTCTCACTAAGTTGCGGAGAGCCTGGCTAAATTGCCTGAGACTGGCTTCACACCTGCGATTCTCCTGTCTCAGCCTCTCAAATACTGGGATTACAAGTGTGTGCCACAATACCCTGCTCTTATTTCTAATTTTTTTTTTCAGTACTGGGGATTGAACTCAGAGGCATTCTACCTCCGAGGTATAACCCCAGCTCTATTTTTTTTTTTTTTTAATTCTTTATTTTGAAACAGGGTCTCACTAAGTTGCGGAGTGCCTCACTAGGTAGCTGAGGCTGACCGCAAACCCAGATTCTCCGGTCTCAACCTCCCAAGTACTGGAATTGCAAACGTGCGCCACCACTCCCCGCTCTTTTTTTTTTTGCGGTACTGGGGATTGAACTCAGGGGCATTCTACCTCCGAGCTATACCCCCAGCCCTACTTTTTACTTTATTTTGAAACCGGGTCTCACTAAGTTGTGGAGTGCCTCACTAGATAGCTGAGGCTGGCCGCGAACCCAGATCTTCCGGTCTCAGCCTCCCGAATGCTGGGATTGCAAGCCTGTGCCACCACGCCCGGCTCTACTCCCAGCTCTTATTTCTTTTCTTTTTTTTTTTTTTTGTGGTACTGGGGATTGAACTCAG
>PVLC010050520.1:0-10089 GCA_004027655.1 Graphiurus murinus | reverse complement strand
CAGGGGCATTCTACCTCTGAGCTACACCCCCAGTCCTATTTTTTATTCTTTATTTTGAAACCGGGTCTCACTAAGTTGCGGAGTGCCTCACTAGGTAGCTGAGGCTGGCCGCGAACCCGGATCCTCCGGTTTCAGCCTCCCGAATGCTGGGATTACAAGCGTGCGCCACCACGCCCGGCTCCTATTTTTTTTTTTTTTAATAGGGTCTAACTAAGTTGCTGAGGCTGGCCACAAACCTATGATACTCCTATCTCAGCCTTCCAAGCACTAGGAATACAAGTGTGTACCACCACACCCAGCTTAGGATTTATGTTTTATTTTTTAAGTTAATTTTATGTATAAGATGAAGTTACCCTTCAAATACAAGAGTTTAAATATTGCAAGGGAACTTGTTATAAGCAAAATATGTTTTCACAATGGTTAAACTCTGAACAACAAAGTATTTCTGATGTAGTAAGAAGGCATTCTGGGTATTAAGAAGAGAAAATATGCTGGGTGTGGTGGCGCATGTTTGTAATCCCAGTACTTGGGAGGCTGAGATGGGAGGATCTGGGTTTGCGGCCGGCCTCAGCTACTTAGTGAGGCCCTCTGCAACTTAGTGAGACCCTGTTTCAAAATAAAGAAAAAAAAGTAGGGCTGGGAGTATAGCTCGGAAGCAGAATGCCCCTGAGTTCAATCCCCAGTACCACAAAAAAAAAGAAGGGGAAATATCCCATTACTTTCACAAAGAAGAGGCAAAGGAAACTATAATAAGAGAAAAACATTCAGATTTTTACAATCTACCTCAAGTGCTAGCAAGAGAGACCGAGGAGAAAGTATGGGAAGAGAGGACACGGGCAGATCAAGAGACAGAGCAAGGCACGGATTCTCAGCAAGGACAGAGACAGGCTACCACAGAGAACATGGTAATCGAGTCCCCCTGCGGCCTCTTCCTGGCTTCTACCAGGAAGGCCAGAGGACGCACCTCGGGAAGCCCACCAATCCTAAGAAATTACATGCTGGGGGAAGGGCAAGGCTCACCGAAACCTGACATCCCTGATTTACCAAAACAGTGCTGAGGGGTATCGATCTATTTCTTTAGTTCAAGATACACAAGACCCCTCTGATAGGCAACTGAGAACAGAAGAGCAACACAAATGTCTGGGATCGGTGAGGCCGACGTCACCAGAAATCAGGTGTGCCATAGGAGCCAGAAAATGCCTTTAAGAGATTAATAAAAAACCCAAAAAACTAAAAGCAGTAAGCAAATTTAAAATATTAATAATGTTTTGAAGCAGTTCTCTAAAAACAGGTATTTCTATCATCTATATATCAAGTTATAGATGAATTTATACTATATATTTACTTAGCATATATTAAAAATTATTACAATTACAATACATGAAACATATGGAATCCTTCAGAGAAAGCCGAACTCCAAGCACTTCCTGCTCAGCACCAAGCGGTTCCCGCACTAAAAGGCACAGGCCACGCGTACCATGTCCTGGCTCTGGACTGGGCCTAGTATACCACAGAGGGAAGCCGGGGCCCAGTCCCTTCCTGGGACACCGTTCCCCATTTCAAAGCTAACAAATAGCGCTTTGGACTTAGTGGAGAAAACACAACAATACATTTATTCCCAAGAATTCCAGTAATTCAAGTCCCTTAAGTGCAGACTAATAGCTTAATGAAGAATTCCTAAAAAGCAGGAATTCACCGCTTTCCTTTAATATCACTTACTTCAGATCATTAAGACTTAGGATTCTGGCAGTTTCTTATTAATTGCATGTTGACATAGAAATGCACAATAAATTTCTTAAGCTGGGTGTGGTGGTGCACGTTTGTAATCCCAGTACTTGGGAGGTTGAGACAGGAGGATCCTGGCAGCCAGCCTCAGCTGCTTAGTGAGGCCCTCTATAACGTACTGAGACCATGTTTCAAAATAAAGAATAAAAAATACAGCTGGGGGGTATTGCTCAGAGGTAGAATGCCCCTGGGTTCAATCCCCAGTACAGCAAAAAAAAAAAAAGCCCTTAAATTAATATATGTATATGTAAATACATACTGTGAGACTAGGAATCGAAACCAGGAACATTCTACCTCGGAGCTATACCCCCAGCCCCTTTTATTTATTTTTTATTTTGACACAGGGTCCACTAAATTACCAATTGCTGGCCTTGAACCTGTGATCCTCCTATCTCAGCCCTCCAGGTACTGGGAATACAGGTGTTGCCACCGTGTTTGGCTCCGTAAATTAATACTTTGAATCTTACTCCTTTAAAATCAAAACTTTACTAAAATATAAGATACTGGGAAATTTAGAAATTTACTTCTTCTGTACTATTTGACCAAAATAAGTTATGCATTCTACAAATCTTAGAAATGTAGCTGGGCGTGGTGGTGCACGATTGTAATCCCAATACTTGGGGAAGTTGAGACAGGAGGATCCAGGTTCGCGGCCAGCCTCGGCTACCTAGTGAGGCCCTCTGCAACTTAGTGAGACCCTGTTTCAAAATAAAGAATAAAAAATAGGGCTGGGAATGTAGCCTGGAGGTAGAATGCCCTGGGTTCAATCCCCAGTACCACACACACACAGACACAAATATATATATATATATGTATGTATATACATATAGTCATAATTTATCATCTCTCACACATTATTAAACATCTATTTTTGTGCTTACTAGAATATAAACTTATCTATCCATTTAATTAACAGAAAGATCATGTGTTTGCTTTGGTTTTGGTTTTGGAGGGTTATCTGTACACATGTGGTTTCATAGTCAGCCTCTGGAGAGCTTTCATCATTGATTAAAAAGATCATGTTATGTTTCCTAAGTCTGCACCTCTGAGCTACTGGCAAAAGCAAAGCCCATCCTCTCTTAGGATAGAAAGATCAACATACCTGGTAGTAACGGAACAAATTTATAAAAGAGTTCTATGGACTTGTGTCGAAACTCTGTCTGGGGTCTTCCACAGTGAGCCAAAAGCCACTTGACCAGATCCAATAAACACAACGATGTTGAAGGTGGGAATCCTCTACCAGAGAGAACACACTCACATTAATAGTCTCCAGTATTTAACATTTAGCTGTATGAGAGCTTAGAAATCATAAGTTCAATTTTACCACATTGACACATGTAGAAACCTCAGTAAAAAGTATTCAGCTTTTTATTCCCCCCTCTGGTACTGGGAATTGAACCCTGGGTCATTTTAATTTTGAGCTACAACCCTAGTCCTTTATATATATATTTTTTTTTTTTAATTTTTTTTTTTTTGCGGTACTGGGGATTGAACTCAGGGGCATTCTACCTCCGAGCTGCACCCCCAGCCCTATTTTTTATTCTTTTTATTTTGAAACCGAGTCTCACTAAGTTGCAGAGTGCCTCACTAGGTAGCTGAGGCTGGCCGCGAACCCGGATCCTCTGGTTTCAGCCTCCCGAATGCTGGGATTACAAGCGTGCGCCACCACGCCCGGCTCCTTTATATTTTATATTTTGAAAATTAGAGTCTCGCTACGTTGCTGAGGTTGGCCTCACACCTGTGATCCTTCCAGTCTCAATTTCTGAAGCGTTGGGACTACAAGTATAATCAGGTGTGCCACCGTGCCCAGTGCATTCAACTCATTTTTAATGTATTATCATTAGAATGTAATCAGAACATCACAGGTTAAAAGGGTCTTAAAAGTCGGGTGTGGTGGCGCACGCTTGTAATCCCAGCATTTGGGAGGCTGAGACCAGAGGATCAGGTTCGCAGTTAGCCTCAGCTACCTAGTGAGGCACTCCGCAACTTAGTAAGACCCTGTTTCAAAATAAAGAATTAAAAAAAAAAAAAATAGGGCTGGAGGTATAGCTCAGAGGTAGAATGCCCCTGAGTTCAATACCCAGTACCGCAAAAAAAAAAAAAAAAAAAAAAAAAGAGCCTTAAAAGCAGTTAACCAGCCAGGCGTGGAGACGCATGCTTGTAATCCCAGTAGTTGAGAGACTGAGACCAGAGGATCCAGGTTCACGGCTAGCCTCAGTACTTAGTGAGGCCCTCCACAACTTAGTGAGACCCTGTTTCAAAAATAAAAGAATAAAAAATAGGACTAGGGGTATAGCCCAGAGGTAGAATGCCCCTGGCTTCAATCCCCAGTACCACAAAAAGAAAGCAGTTAACCAAGCTGGGCATGGTGGTGCACACTTGTAATCCCAGTACTTGGGAGGCTGAGGAGGATCAAAGGTTCCCAGCCAGCCTTAGCAACTTAGTAAGACCCTATTTCAAAATAAAGAATAAAAAATAGGGATGGAGGTGTAGCTCAGGGGTAGAATGCCCCTGGATTCAATCATACCCAGTACCATGAAAAAAAAAAAAGTAGTTAACCATAGCCAGGATTGGTGGCGCATGCTTGCAGGCTTGTAGTCCCAGTACTTGGGAGGCTGAGATACGAGAATCGCAGGTTCAAAGTCTGCCTCAGCAATTTAGCAAGGCTCTCAGCAACCTAGCAAGACTTGTTTCCAAATAAGAAATAAAATTGGGCTGGGGGTATAGCTTGGAGGTAGAATGCCTCTGGGTTCAATCCTCAGTACCAAAAAAAAAAAAAAAAAAACAGTAGTTAACCAGACAGGCTTGGTACCCTCAACACCTTAGTGAGATATTGTTTCAAACTAAAAAATAAGATGAAATAGGACTGGGGCTATAGCATGACTAGAAAATGCCCAGCACCAAAAAAAAAAAAAAAAATACAGGGGAAATAAAATGTCTCAGTTTAAAACTAACTTTCAATTTGTATCTACTTATTTCAATCAAGATGAAATAACTTATACCTTAAACTTTTTTTTTGGTACTAGGGATTGAACCCAGGAGCGTTCAACCTCCCAGCTACACCTCTATTTTATTTTTATTTTGAAACAGGGTCTTGCTAGGTTTATGAGTCTCACTACTTGTTGAGACTGTCCTCGAACCTGTGATCCTCCTGTCTCAGCCTCCCAAGTACTAGGAGTACAGGCGTGAACCACCATGCCTGGCTAAACAAAACATTTTTGACTCCTGACTGTACACACTTCTTTCAGAGAACTAATTATTCTGTACACATCCATCCCGATTGTCCTTCACTAGCTGAGAATCAGCCGTACGTTGGGGAAATGGTGGAAAGGAAGCAGGTACGTACGGTGGCGAGCGTCGATTCCTTGCCTTGTTTAGAGACACGTGCTTCTTTTCGACGATGCGTCTCAGGTGATCCACAGCATCGCAGCACTGTTGAACTGTACCTGTTCTCCAGCACCAAAAGTAGGGTCCAAAATTAATACATACTAAATTACTAAGGCAGAAGTATTAATCTATTGGCCTAATCCTGTGATCAAAAGGTAGCTGTACTAAAAACTTAAATGATTTACAATGCATGTCCAAAAACAAAGCCAAGATGTAGGATAGGAGGGTGGCAGGCATATGCAGGTACACAGGGGCACACATAGTCACAGCACGCCCAGCTAATGTCTGCATCACCGGCACTCCCTGGCACATGGAAGACACCTGGGAGATACGACAGATCCCCGCGGGCCAGAGCAGTCACCTCAATTCAAAGCTATTCTTTGACGGGTATGAGATCCTTGACCCTCTTCCTCTGGTATAGTATACAAACTATATTACAGATTAATAATAGTGGTGCTGGGGACTGAACCCAGGAGCATTCACCTCTGAGCTACACCCATACCCTTATTTTACTTTTTATTTTGAAACAGGGGCTCACTAAGTTGCTGAGGGGCTCACTAAGTTGTTGAGGCTGGCTGCGAACTTGCAATATTCCTGTCTCAGCCTCCCAAATACTGGGGGTACAGGTGTGTTGTCACCACGCCCAGCTGACTTGGTATCTTTTTAACATCTCTTAATGGCAACAAAGTAGCTACACCACAATCTTCTAAGACCTCCTTTGTACTTGCTAAGTTAACCTTGGTGAGTCGAGAGGCAGGCTATGTGTCCTGGTTACTGCATGCACTCTCTTCGGCACTGTGAATCTGTGAGTCTTCCCATTCGTGCAGTTTCAGTTGCTGAGTGGCTGCCTCACCCGCCTGTCCTAGGCAGGATCTCCCACCAGCCAAGGGTACTGTGTAACCGCCAGGGGTACATGGCAGTGACTGAGGGTGAGGACAGAAAAAACCTAAAACCTGAACAGGAGGTATGGGAGAGTCACATCTCCCCTTCACATTTATTTGGATTTATTTGTGGAAGATGTGGAAAAGTTAACACCTTATGAGAATCACCTGGGCCTTAACCCCTGAGCAGAAAAGCTCGTAAGACCACAACACACAGGAATCAGCAGCCAACCAGAATGCACGGTGACACACACCTAAGGATTTCTCGTCTCCATGTGCCAAGGCCAGGCTTTCCATATAGATCACCAAGGCTTCAAACACAAACTGCTCCACCAGGGACTCTTCTTCCCTGCAAAATAAAGAACATTAAGCCTCACCGAAGAAAACAGTGAACCACAAAGGACAAAGAAGTCACGGTCTTAGAGAATGGAAACATTAAATAATCTGTTTTAAAAAAGAAAAAAAAGACCAAACATTTTAGAACATGAAACAAGTACTACTCAAAGAACACTACTTCCTTAAGAGCAGACTGACAGCCGGGCGTGGCGGCACACGCTTGTAATCCCAGCATTTAGGAGGCTGAGACCGGAGGATCCGGGTTCGCAGCCAGCCTCAGCTACCTAGTGAGGCACTCCACAACTTAGTGAGACCCAGTTTCAAAATAAAGAATAAAAAAAATAGGACTGGGGATATAGCTCAGAGGTAGAATGCCCCTGAGTTCAATCCCCAGTACCGAAAAAAAAAAAAAAAAAAAAAAAAAAAAAAAAAAAAAAAAAAAAAAAAAAAAAAAAAAACAAGAGCAGACTGACGCCAGAGGCTGCACGAGCCAAAGGTGACCCTGGCTTTCCTCTCCCCCACCTACCCTTCACCTCTCCTCCTCTTCCGCCTGTGCGACTACTTCCAGAACGTAACTTTAGAACCACTGTTGTGACCGCATTTCACACAGTTTATTAAAATTCAGAGCTATTTATTAATTGGGAGAAAATGTGGGAGAAAAGAAGAACTGGTATCATATCCACATTCTTTTAGAATAAAGGAAATTTAAGCCAGGCATGGCAGTGCACACCAGTAATCCCAATACTTGGGGAATGAGCTAGGAGGATCGAAGATTCAAGGCCAACCTCAGCAACTTAGCATGGTCCTCAGCATCTTAGCTAGACCCTGTTTCAAAATTAAAGGAAAAAAAATTTTTTTTAAAGGGTTAGAGGTGAGCTCAGAGAAAGAATGCTTCTGGGTTCAATTCCCAGTTAAAAAAAAAAAAAGATTTATTTATTGTGTGTGTGTATATGTGTGCGTGTGTGTGTTTGTGTTTGTGTAGTACTGGGGATTAAACCCAGAGGCATTCTACCACTGAGTTATACCCCGACTCTTTTGAATTTTTCTTCTGGAACAGGGTCTCACTAAGTTACTGTGTGTTAGCCTTCAACCTGAGATCCTCCTGGCTCAGAGATCTAAGGTATGCCTCACTGTGCCCAGCTTTAAAAAAAAAAGGAATTTAAACACTCTCAACCCATCTAAAAATAAGTCAACATCACCAGGCCTGGTGGTACGCGACTGTAATCTCAGTACTTGAGAGGCTGAGATGGGAAGATTGCAGGTTTAAGACCAGTCTCAGCAACTTAGGGAGACCGTTTCATAATAAAAAATAAAGTAAGGCTGGGAGTGTAGCTCAGAGGTAGAAGTAGAATGCCCCTGGGTTTAATCCCCAGTTCCACACACTGACACACGGCCTCGCTGGAGTTAAACACAGTCACAAGTCTCAGGAGCGTCCCTTACATCTTGCCTGTCGCCGGCTCTCCTACCTGAACTCCCTGTAGATGTTATTGAAGGCGAGCGAGGCACCCAGCCTCTTGAAGGCATTGGGGTGAAGCGCCAAGCTGTAGAGGCGCTTGAAAAGCGACTTGGTGTTCACCGGACTTTTCTCCTGCTGCTGTGGCGTTGTCTGCTTAATGGACCATTTGAGGAACTCTCGACTACATCGACCACAAAAATCTCTCAAAGTACTGTCAACGGGGTCCACAATTCCATCCTAAAACAAAACAGACACCTTATTCTGCTTATTTTTTGATCCATAAAATGGCAACTCAATATGCCACTGAGCGTAACTAAAGTATGTTATTTATAAAATTACTTATAACACTAGAGAAGAAAAAATAAACACCAGGAAAAATAATCTGGTTGTCTAGAACTTAGAAGCAAATGACAATTTCCTTTTTTTTTTTTTTTTTTTTGGTACTTAGGATTCTACCCGGGGGCACTCTACTTCCAAGCTACACCTCCAGGCCTTTCTTTTTTTTTTTTTTTTATTTTGAAAGAGGATCACACTAAACTGCTATGGCTGGCCTCAGACCCGTGATCCTCCAGAGTTTTAGCCTCCAAAATGCTGGAATTACAGGCACGTACCACTGTGCTTGGTGACAATTTCCTTTTGACATAAAGAAAACACTATCTTTTATACAAATTAAATAAAATGAGCCGGGCGTGGTGGCGCACGCTTGTAATCCCAGCATTCGGGAGGCTGAGACCAGAGGATCCGGGTTCGCAGCCAGCCTCAGCTACCTAGTGAGGCACTCTGCAACTTAGTGAGACTCGGTTTCAAAAATAAAGAATAAAAAATAGGGCTGGGGGTATAGCTCGGAGGTAGAATGCCCCTGAGTTCAATCCCCAGTACCATAAAAAAAAAAAATTAAATAAAATGGAAAATACATGGAAAAGAGATAAAACACTGCAGTAGCTGGACTTGTCCCCCAAAGCACATGTTGGAAACAGTCTTTACATTTATAATGTTGGTGGTATTTGGAGGTGGGCTTCAAGGCTGGGGCCCCCATAAGGCCATTTGAAACCATCTAGGAAGACAAAGGGGACCTGACTTGCATGCTCGCCACTCGTTCTCCAGGTGACATCTCCACGCTAAGACACAGCAAGGGTCACCAGAGGACAGTGCCTCGAGTCTGGGTGTTCCTGGCCTCCAGAGCTGTGCGCTGGACACCACCACTCTTTAGAAATCATGCAGTAGAGCCGGGCGTGGTGGCGCACGCTTGTAATCCCAGCATTCGGGAGGCTGAGACCAGAGGATCCGGGTTCTCGGCCAGCCTCAGCTACCTAGTGAGGCACTCCGCAACTTAGTGAGACTCGGTTTCAAAATAAAGAATAAAAAATGGGCTGGAGGTATAGCTCGGAGGTAGAACGCCCGAGTTCAATCCCCAGTACCACAAAAAAAAAAAAAAGAAATCATGCAGTGTGTGGGTTCAGTTCTACAGGAGGCATGAGCTGATGTTGGGTAACAGCAACTGTCCCTTTGGAGACCACAGCTCTCCTCCACCGGAGCACCAACGTCACTTGACCTTTTCTGTCCTCAACTGTTTCATTTTACTTGATCATTATCTTATTGGATTCCTTTCTGAAGCCCTTCCTTAAGCTACCTTCAAGAATCAAAAGGAGAAGCCGGGCATGGTGGTGCACGCTTGTAATCCCAGCATTTGGTAGGCTGAGACTGGAGGATCTAGTTTTGAGGCCAGCCTCAGCTCCCTCGTGAGACACTCCACAACTTAGTGAGACTCTGTTTCAAAATAAAGAATAAAAAATAGGGCTGGGGGTGTAGCTCGGAGGTAGAATGCCCCCAGATTCCATCCCCAGTACCAAAAAAAAGAATCAAAAGGAGAAAAGAAATAACTGAGATAGAAGCTTCAGAGTAGAAGCCGGGGGCATGGTGGCGCACGCTTGTCATCCCAGTGCATGGGAGGCTGAGACCGGAGGATCCGGGTTCACGGCCAGCCTCAGCTACTTAGTGAGGCACTCCGCAACTTAGTGAGACACTGCTTCAAAATAAAGAATATAGCCGGGCATGGTGGCACACGCTTGGAATCCCAGCATTCGGGAGGCTGAGACCGGAGGATCCGGGTTCGCGGCCAGCCTCAGCTATCTAGTGAGGCACTCCACAACTTAGTGAGACCTCGTTTCAAAATAAAGTAAAAAAAAAATAGGGCTGGGGGTATAGCTCAGAGGTAGAATGCCCCTGAGTTCAATCCCCAGTACT